>VZSZ01004937.1:236355-253783 GCA_013398815.1 Ibidorhyncha struthersii
TTTATGCTTAACTCCTCCCCTGGGCAGCACCAACTCATTTTTTGCATCAAAATACTTGAAAAAGAGGAAACCACATTGTAGCCTACCACACCAAGAGCAGCATCTGCTCCTGCCTGGGCTCAGTTGTGGGCTCAGCTGTGGGACCAGAGGCAGGAGCTCTGTTTGCCGGGGCTGATGCTGCAGCAAGTGTGACCACAGCATCCCAGAAGAGATGCAGGGGGGGTAAATTGTCTCCAAGGTCTCTGAGTAAGTCTGAGTGCCGGGTTAGAAACTGTGCTGAGCTCGTGGTGATGGGCAGGAGATGCGTTTGGGAGCAGCAGCTTGGCAAACCCAGACTGGAAATGTGGTGTAGGTTAAGACATGGCCTTACAAAATATGAGAGGTACAGTGGTGTGGAAGGGTGGGCTGAGAGGCTGGAGGGGCAGGTGTGACGGTAGCTAGAGTTAAATCAACTCAAATGTTAGCCATTGAACTTTTTTTAGAGTCTCGGGGATAATAAGTGTCTCACTTGGTGCCGTAAGAACATAGAAGAGCTGCCAAAGGACCATGCCATTGGAGGCTGATGGATGTTCACGTTGTCTTCCCTGAACCTCCTCTCTGGCAGAGGAAGGAACTGGGAAATGTTGACATTTACATGTATTTGTCTTTAATATTTTATTATATTTAGTCTGATGTTTATTAAAAATGTAAATCTGTTTCCTTAGCAAGTGAAAGTGAAATACCAAGAAAAATTGCCCCAGCACTGGAAGCGTATGTTCTCCACGGGGGAGTGGAAGGAGAGAACTGAGGGACCGAGAGGTGCTGCCTTCTGCATCTCTTCAGAGGAAAGGGCCGGGAGAGCATCAGTTGTGTGGAGGCTCCGATAGGAGGGAGAGTTCGCCAGCCATTAGAGCAAAGTCATTACGTGCAGTTCATAGGGATGTGACATGCGTGTGATAGGTAGTAATTGAGCACAATTTGTAGCTGCTGCAGTGACCCGGTATCCACCTGTTATTAGCTATTGCTATTATTATTATATTAAATCATCACTTGCAGCACGGGTAGTTACAGGACCCTTGTTTTTGATTGCTAGGAAAATTAAATAAGGCATTTGGCACGTCTCCCTGCTCCCGACCTCCCCCTTTCGCTGCAGAGACGGCAGCCCAGCCAGCCGGATCCTCCGCGGCAGCCCAGCAGCCAGGGATGCTCACCCACTCCCGCGAGCGTCCGGCACTCTCGGCTGCTTTCCAGATCCTGTGTTCTCCTGCCCCACCGTGCCGTGCCAGCCAGGGAGGTGGTCACCCGGACTCCGGAGCTTTTGGTTGCTTCTCTCATCTGGCTTTGCTGGCTGCAGAGAGCTCACCAGTGCTCTCGGACTCCTGCCTTGCCTGAAGTAGAGTTGTTGTTAGCCGTCGCCAGGGGCAAGAGAGGAAAACATCACTGTGAGTAGGGTTTTTAGGGATAGCCGGCCTTGTCCAGTTGCAGTGGAGAGCTCTGGGGATGCTGCGCGGAGAGCCCGGCTGCCACGCAGCAGAAAGGCGGCAGCCAGGAGCGCCCCGGTGCCCCAGCTCCTGCCTGCCTTGGCTGAGCAGCACCCCATGCACCGGCGTGGACCGTCAGGGTCTGATGGGCACGTGGGGAAGGGACAGAGCAGCCCTGGAAATTGCCAGGCACAAGTGCCTGCGTTAAGCATTCAGCCAGCGGCAGTTTACAGGAGCTCTGCTGAAGGTGAGGAGCCCTCTCCTTGGGCAGGCGCAGAGAGAAGCCTCTAAGCAGTCCGGGCATGATGAAAACTTCCCGCTCCTGGGGAAGGAGGGATGACCGAGCCGGTGAAGCCGCAGGGGTCTTTCAGAAGAAGCTGCCGTGTGCGTGGCGTAGCCGCAGGGAAGCTGCAGTGCTGCGTGTAGGCAGGGAACGACAGCAAGTAATTGCGCTCCCATCTCATTCCTCTCCCGCAATTACTTGCCATGGCGCAGCCGGAGGGTTCGGCCGGTCTCTGGCTGTGCCATGGAATAACATCGCCTTGCAACTAACAAAGCTCATACATGTTTTGCACCTTTTTCTTTTCTGCCATTGCTGCAGCGCGATGAGCGGCGGCGCGCGGCGAGGCTGGGCGGGTGGCTGCGGCCGCAGCCCGCGCGCTGCTTTCTCCACCCACCATACGTTCTTTTCTTCCCCTCTCATAGTGTGGACGCAATGCTGAAAACTTCGACCGGTTTTTCACTCGCCATCCACCCGTCTTAACACCTCCTGACCAGGAAGTCATCAGGAACATTGACCAGTCAGAATTCGAAGGATTTTCCTTTGTTAACTCTGAGTTTTTTAAACCTGAAGCCAAGAGCTAAGTAGCTGTGTAGATCTCATCCCTGCATCTCTATCATCCAGTCCCAGCTGCTGTTGTGGTGACATTGTCCATTGCAAAACTTGCATTCATGGTTTTTCTTTAGTACTACTACTAGAGTGACCATATTTCAAAGCCAGAAGTGTCTTCACGTGATTTGGGGCGTGCCTGAAGGGTGGTGATGTGCAGCAAGCGCTGCAAATGTGCTTTATGACATTTTAGTTGTAGAAAATGGAAACAGTTCATTGGCTAATGGAGGTAAAACGGAGAGGTGCAGGCCATGACAATTAGGAGAAATCTCTTCGGCATGTGCTTTGATTCCTGCTCTTCCCTAGCCTTTTAATATAATAATGAAAATATAATATTTAGCCTTCTTAGCCTTCGCGGCAAGCAAGCGATGTTATGAATCCTTTCTCCGGTGTGAACGCGCTCCCCACAGCCGGGGTGCTGCCAGTGGAGCTTCTCGGCTCCTCCCAAAACCAAGCAGTTGCTCCGCAGAGCTGAAATGCCGATTCTGGCTTCTTTTGTAGCTCTGTCCTGCTCTTTGTTGAAACCCCCCGCCGGACCCCTTGCCGCCAGACTCCTACGCACGCCGCTTTGGGCAGGTGTGGTTCTCTGCGCTGGGTCTTCAGCAGCAGAGATAAAGGACTAGGGGAGGCAGGTCTGCTGTTTGCAAAGATTTCTCCTGATTATGCAGTTTCTGAGGAGCATTTCTTAAATCAAAAGAAACACATCCAGTTGTAAACGGGAAATTCGAAAGAGCTGTTGCAGATGCTTTCAAATCCATGGTCACCCTAGTAAATACCGCACAACATTGGTTCTCATAGCAAAACTTTTTCTATTTTTCAAATGCCAAAGCAATTGATTGAGTTTGTTACCTGCGCTTTAAATGTGTCAAAAAATGGTATTAACACAAGTGGGATGCTATTTAACTCTGAACAGTATTGTGAATTCTGATATGAAGCTTGTAAAGGAACTTGTTTCAACTAATAGTCCTACTTTTAAAAAATGCCGCTAGATATTTAAATGGCCTAAGTTTTGTTTCTGGCATCAAAGAAAAAGTTTCAGGAAGGATGAATTTCTCTTGAAACAATAACAATCATGCAGCTTCCTTTTATACTATTCTGCAGATGTTCGTGGGCTGTCACTGTATCAATCTGCTTTAAGTTGTAATGTGCCAATTATTTTTTTTTCCCCCAATACCGATTATAAAATAAAAAGTGAGAAATATTGTCAAAGAAACCTGCATGTGTTTGGCAATAATGAGTTTCTACAGTTCTGGGCTCAGGGATGCCAGGAGCGCCAAGAGTCGGGGCTGCATGGCGCCGAGGGCTGGAAGCTGCCCCGGCCGCTCGGGGGCACGGCGGGTCCTGCAGGCAGCAGCGCAGGCAGCAGCGCAGGCAGCAGTCCCCGTCACAGCGCAGCCTCCTGCACCGCCGGCGGAGCCATGGTCCGTTCGTCATCTGCAGCGTTTGTCCTCAAACCGAGGTGCGATGTACTGGAAGCATCTTCCGAGAGGAGCGTAAATGCCTGCGTGTCCTCTGCACCGGCTCGTGCTGCGCAGCCGGCGACCCTGCTCGCTCAAACAAGAACAGGGAAAGGAGTTTCTCCCCGATGTCCCTTGAAGGAAGGATGATTTGAGGTGTCAGGACGGCCCTCCCGCGGGGCGCTGCCGAGGCGAGCAGAGCTCTGCCGCTTGGGGATCTCTTTAAATGCCTTGAACAGAGACAACTGCGGTATGCGCTTCGCATTTCTGGAGACTGCAGAGGCAAGGCTGTCGGCGAGGCAGCGCCGTGTGTCGGTGACTCATCGCCCTGCCCGTGCGCTCTCGGAGGAGCAGTTGTTAAAAGCAATTGGCAGTTTCAGCTAAAGAGGGATTACAGGTTCCTGGTAACCTCCCTTCTCCTGAGCGCATGCAGAATTTCCCTTCTGCCTTTGGAAAGCTGCTTCTGCCGAATTACTGCGGTTCTGAACTCTGCAGGATTCTTCTGAAAGGCACCGAACGGCAGCACCGATGGCAACAGCTTCTCCCCGGCTTCCTCTGCCCGTGTGGCTCCGGAGCTCTGCCACAGGGAAGGGGCTCGGAGGCGGCGGCTGGGAAGGACAGCCGTCCTCATCCCCTGTGGTCCGGGCAAAATCCTGTTCTGGGCCAGCCGTGCCCTGCAGGCACACTGCCCTGGGCATGCGGAGCCCGGGGTGCCTCTGCCACGCCGTCCCTCCTGTGATCCTCGTCACCTCCCAGAGTCAATTAGCCCTTCGCTGGCGGCATTTTCAGCCTTGAATTTCCCCTGCCTTCCCCTCTCTCTGTTTACCAGATCCACGTAGCCGTTCCCTACCGGCTCCCAGGCTATTCATCATCTTTGACAGAGGCCAAATTGCCACCCGTTTCAGACAAAATTCAAGGTAAGAAATTGGCAAACCCCACTTGGCTGCGCTCACGGCTGGGCCCTCCTGGTGCTGTGCTTTCCTGCCCAGCCCCCGGAGGGGCGGGAGGGGGACCCTGCCGCAGGACGCGGGGCAGGGGGGGCTGGGCTGCCCTCAGCCCCCTCCCAGGCACGTCACAGCCTTTGCCAGAGCTTTCTGCCGCCGAAAAGCAGCAGGAGGTTTTGCTCACCCAAGGGCTCCCAGGCTGAGCACTTGCCCTCTCTGGTGCCCTCAGCAGAGGCCACTCTGAGGGGTTGGGGACCGTGGTGGCCATTGGCACCGGTGGCAAATGTGGACATTTCATTCCCCTTTGCAGCATCCCACACATTCCTGCTCGGGAGAAGCTCCTGGCTCGGTAGGAGGGTGTTGCCTTGGCACACATTGGTTGGTTCGGGTTGATGTGGCCTTCAGGAACCTTTTGGTCGGCTCAGCATCCCTCCAAGAACAGGGTGGGAGCCTGGTGCCCCCATCAGCTCCTTCCTTCTGCACGTGCAGGGACTGCAAGAGAAGAGCCCCTGTGCAACCGCTTCGAAACAGCTTCTTCACAGCGAAGGGCAGTGCCTCTGCTCCTCCATAGCTCCACGCCCGCCCCTCTCGTCCTAGGAAGCCTTCCATCAAGGTGGGCTCACGCTTGCATTTCAACCACTTCACCCTTTGCCTGACAGAACTCTGCACCTGGAGTCGGCTCCTTCACCCTGTCTGCCCTTCCCCGCTCCTGCTCTGTGCCCCCAAATCCGCCTCTTCCTCCTCTGTGTTGGGGAGAGGAGGGACTCTGCCACCTCCCAAGTGTCATTGTCTGAAAGCGAAGGCAGAGACCCAGCTCCTGCTTGGGGACAGGCTGGGACCTGCAGGCGCCAGCAGGTCGGGACACCAGTGCCCTGAGCACCACTCTGCGTTCAAAGACTCCCTGGCTTGACAGCACCGCCACGTCCTGGCTCTTCTCCTGGCCTTTCTCTCTGCTCCTTGAGCTCCAGCCCTGTTTTTCTTCCCATCTCGCCTCCTCTCAGCTGTCCTTGGCTCTCTTTCCTTTCCAGTCTTCCTCCCTCAAGGCTGAAGCTATCCCGACGGAATGCCTTCTGCAGCAAGTGGAGTCTCTGAGCGGCCGTGGAGGTCATGGGCCACTGCTGGTGTCGGGGCTCGTCTCCAGAGGCTCAATGCAGCTGCAGCTGAGCTGGGGTGCTCCTGGCCAGGCTGGCAGGAGGAGGGCAGGGAGGACCTGGCTCTCGGCCCTATTTTGGCCATGTTTCTGCTGGAGGCATGAAGTTGCCGATGGGTCTGCCCCAGCATCCCTGGACAGTGGCAGCCGGTGGGACAAGAGGTGCTGCTGCAGTGAGGATGCACCGTGTTGCCCGCTGGGTGCCCCATCAGCACAGAGCGGTGGGGAGGATGCCCGCGGCGGGATGGAGGAGCGGGGCGGGGGTGGTCCCTCCTGTGGTCCCTCCTGTGACCGGTGGCACGCGTGTGTCTGGTGATGGAGCGGCAGGTGTGAGCATGGTGGGCTCCCCCGGAGTTACCCCTCGGGGTTGCCTGCCACGAGCTGACAGAACAAGCCAGAGTTGGAAATCTCCAGTCATAACAGAGCACGGGGAGGCTCCTGGTACTGCGGGAGCCTCGGTAAAAAAAAAAAAAAAAAAAAAAAAAGTGGGGGGGTGCAGAGAGAAAATTTGCTGTGAAGGAAGCTTGGGCATACAGGATGTTTTTTTCTTCCCCTCTTGTAAAAAGTAATATTTGGTTTCTGCAGTACCTGCATCTATTGAATTAGAATGTTAATGCTGTGGAGTTCAANAAACCAAAAAAAAAAAAGCAGAGGAAAGCGCAGAGCTCTGCGGTGAGCCTTGTCCGGCCCAGGGGCGATGCTGCGGGTCTCCCACCCGTCGCCCCCCCCGGCACCATCCCAGCCCCATGTCCTGCGTGCAGCCTTTATGGGTTGGAAACGCTGGGAGAGGACTGCGAGCGACTGCGCTCCCGTCTCATTCAAGCTCCGACATAAAGACACGGAAGAAGAGATGGGGAAAGTCTTTTGTCCCTGCTGGCTTTATTAACGAGACGAAGCAGAGCAGGTTCTCCGCCAGCGGGCAGCCCTGCTGCTCACGCCGCTGCCGCGCTGCGGGGAGCGGGGCATCCCTCCGCGGGCTTTCTTTGCCGATGAAGGATCCTGGGTGTTTGTATTGTATCTTCAGTATTCTGGTTTCCCATTCAGCCAAGGGACCATAACCTCCCACAGCCAGAATATACCTTAATTGGGCAATCTCTGATACACACACATTTATAAAAACGGCCCGAGCGTTCCCACCTGATGGGCTCTGCAGTGCCAATAGCAGGTTACCAGCGCTAATCGAGACAATAACTTTCTTCTTTTTTTTTTTTTTTTTTTTTTTTTGGGGGTTGCATGTAGCTGCAAAGTTGTTCTTCTTAGGAAATTAAAATGATAAGAGGTTGCATAGGTGGAATTTTCATTCTTTGAGGTTTTGAACTACTGTATATTTTCTATACACAACCCTGGAGCAAATCACATGCTCAAATTAGTAAAACACTATGTTGGTTAATACCATATCATAGCATAATTTAAAAAAATCAAGCTTAAAGCAAAAGGAGCTCTTACAGCTGATTATTTTGTGCAAATTTTGAAATCGTATTGAATGTTTACTTCCATTTCGAGGCATGTTGCTTCCTCCAGGCTCCTTCCTCCTGCGTATCGCGACTGTGTTTGCAGTGACGGTTTTGCATGCTGAGAAACTGCTCTGTTCCTCTCTCTCGTAGCGCCCAGGAGAGGAGGGATGCTCGGCCTGGGACCACCGCAGCCCTCCCCGACGTCCCCGTGCTCTCTCTGTGTCCCTTTACTGTCTGGTTGTGTGTTTCAAGGTGTTAAACTGCTGTTCTTCGGCTCTTGCCTGGGTGTGGGGTTGCTTCTATCGTACAGGGGCTGCCGCTGCCTGTCTGGGTGCGTGTTCCCCAGCGGCGGCGGCTTTAGAAACTGCTGCGGAGATCTCGAGTGCTGGGGGTGAAGCCTGGGGACAGCAGAGCTCTCCCGGCCAGGCGCCCTTGGGTGCTGCCGCCGCTCGCTTACTCGCTCGCTCGCGCTCCCCCCTTTACCGGGTTTAACTCTGTGCTTTCCGTTTAACAGAAAGACAAACGAGACACTTCCAACTTCGACAAAGAGTTCACCCGGCAGCCGGTGGAGCTCACGCCCACGGACAAACTCTTCATCATGAACTTGGACCAGAACGAGTTTGCTGGATTCTCCTACACTAACCCCGAGTTTGTCATTAACGTGTAGTCGCGGCACAGCCGCCGCCCGCCCTCTCCTCGCTGTCCGAAACTCCAGATCGCCTTGTACATACCGACACTAGTCTTCCGGGATTAGCAGTGCAGACATACATACCCTCATGCGAAACACGCCGACCGCTTGTTTTAGGAGGCCTTCCTATGTCTGTGTCACTTGCTAGCTTGGTTTCCCTAGCTGGAGATGTTTGGGGTTCGAGTTAACAGTCAGTAATACTTCTAGGAACTATAGTTGGTGGTGACTAATAGAGTTTTTAAACAGAAATATACCAAATTGCTACAGTCTTTGTAATTTTTGAAATGGGATGCTGAGATTCCAGTGACCCTAGCTACCCACAAACCGTTTCTGTTGAATGCTAAGCATGGTTGATATCTTAAACCGTTGTGCTGAAGCTTGCGATGACTGTGAGCTTGTCTTAGAGGAGCCTTTTGTTCGAGACATGGATACATTTGATCAGTGTGGAAAAGTCTGCTTATAGACATATATTTTTAAATGCATTGTATATACCGTCCGCCTGGCTTGCCGAAGCCGTCTTCCTCCCTCACCTCCCGCAAGCCCGCGCCTCGCCATACGGCCTTTCCTACACTCAGGCATTAAGACTCCAAACGAATCCCATGCCAGTTCTTGTAAATCAGAGCAAATCTTTTTCTAAGTGAAAGGTGGGATTTTTTTTTTTTTTTAACATCTGGAACAGTTTGCAGTTTTGATACACTCTATCAGCGCTCGCATAAATCTTTCTCCTGTTTTTTCGCAGAGACTGTCGAAATTTAACAGCTCTGTAAAGGCTATTAATATTCTACCAAAACAAAACACATTTATATTCTCGGTTTACAATTTACCAACTGAAAATAGGCCCGCTACAAAAGGGCTCTACTGAGGGCTATTTATAAAGGTAACTTTTCTACTTTACACCCTCTGCTCTTATCTTAAAGGCTCAAACCCCATGAATTTTACAGGCATCTCGATTTACCTGATTTCAGCCGAAATTCCTGGGCGTTTTATTCAGCAATCCAGGACCTTCCGCATCATTTCAAAAATCCTGAATCGGAAGAGGCAATTCCAGCAGCTGTTTGTAAGGCAGAGCCGCGCCGGGCGGGCAGGGGCAGGCAGGGGCAGGCAGGAGCTGCCCATCGGTGGCCGGGTGGCCACTCTGGCTCGCTGTTGGGTTCGCAGCAGGACGAGCCCCGAGGGTCAACATCCTTTGAGTCACCGGCTGTTACCCCTCTCTTATTACACACCGGTTTGGTTGGTTTGCAAAAAAAAAAAACCACCCAACCCCATCTGTATATTTTCTGAACCGCTACCAGTTCTAATGTAAATACACATTACTCCATGCCTATAGGGGAAATGGGGGTGGAATTTTATGAATCATGAGGAATCCTATAAAGGAAATTCTGGTTTGTAGATCTTTTATAAATACCAAGCTCTACCTTTTGAAATTATTTTCTTCTTTTAATGATTCGTTGAGGCAAAAAAGGCTGCTAGCAGCTAAAGCTGACGTCCCACCCGCCAGGGAGCGGGCGGCCGGGTGTCCTCGTCCCGTTATTAAATTGCGGGCAGGCAGTGCCCTGTGCGTGCGGGGGATGTGAGTCCATGGTCTCGGGTACTGACCTGGGCTGGAGGAAACAAAACCAAACCCAGAAAAACTGCAAATTGTGCCAGATTGACGAGGGGGTTTATGAGCCACGCTGCATCAGACGAAGCCCAGGGAAGCCTCGAGTGGGCTAGTTTCTGATGGGTGTCCTCGTAACTCTAGCACACGTTTCAGGAGACGTCTCGCCATCCTCTGCAGACCACAGCCGATGTTCAGAGCATGTACGTTACTGTAACTTTCAAACTTGTTGCTGCAGAATTAGTATTACTTCAGTGGTGAATGTTTTTAATTTCCGTATCTTCAGCTCTGAAGCCGCTCGCAGGGTCTGGCCAGGATGCTGCTGTGAGGTCTCCCGTGCCAAGGGGCACCCTGGGGCCGCGGTTACCCGCAGGGGACACTNGTGACACTTCTGCATGGAGCAGGCGTTGCTGAACCGCCGAGCGAGCCGGGCCGGCACACGGCCGTGCTCAGCCGTGCCACCAGGCAGCTTGGGTGGCATCTTCGGGATCTGCAGGGTTAAGATCCATGCTCCCGGGAGAGCTTGGCAAAGGCTAGGTCCTGTTTGCAGGACTCGTACCTTGAGCGTTTCTGACGTTGTCCGTTCTGCTACTTGCAAAACTCTTTATTTCAAGGTTTATTTCCAGATGACCTGTTTCTTCTGTGGCGAAATGTAAAATGCGATATGCCTGGCCCTGCACAGACGTTGAGATTTGTACGAACTCTTCCAAGGAAGGGCAGAGTGACAGTGGTTGACTCACTGTTTGCTGTAATTTGATGATTTAATCTCCACTATTGGATGGGAAAAGCAGTGCTTCAGGAAGGTGCTCAGAGCTAAGATGCTCCAGGAGAGCCTCGTTAGTCAGTCCCCAGCTGCTCTGATGCACGGATAAAGCCCAGTAAAACGATAGGAGCGTGCTGCCAGCACGCAGTACACCCACTGCTGTGTGCAGCAGTGCGGTGCCAGGGGGACAAGGGGACAGTGTGAGCGAGCAGCGGGTGAGGCAGGAGAAGGGTTCCCTGGAGAGGATGGGACAGAGGAGGCATCTCAACCTGCAGCTATGGAGGAGAGAAAAGTCCCCCAGGACTTGGGGGATGCACCCTGACCGCTCGGCTGCGCGCTGGAGGGGGTTTAGCTGTGAGCGCGGTGTCCCACGCTGAGCAGCCCGGCTGCGGTGTGATGGGCGGTGGGGTCCAGCGGTGGCAGGGTGGGACCCAGAGCCCTGCACCTCCCCAGGTGAGGGAGGAGGAGGGACCAGGGGGGGGGCAGGACATACGGTCACCTCACCCGCAAAGGATGGCAAGTCCTGACTCCTTCCCCCCGCCCCGGGCTGGATTACACCTGAACGGTGCAGGTAAGTGGAGTTCAGGCTCCTCAGGTGGTTGCCCGTGGGGAAGGATGGGTTAGACAATCCCCCCCCAGGGGCTGTGTTGGTCCCTTTGCTGCTGGTGGGCTGTGGCGGCCGCTCGGGGCAGCAGAACCTGCACAGCTGCTGGCACCCAGCCGGGGCGCTGAGCGGCGGTGCGGGCTTTGCAAAGGAGACGGCATGATGTGTGAAGAAGACACGGGTCAGGAGGGCTGAGGCTCCTGGAGGTGGAGAGATAACTGCCTGCGTTTACCCACTGGCTGAGGATTTCTTTCCCAGCAGTGGTGTTTGGAAGTGTGCCAGGGTACCTTTGGTGCAGGAGCAGGTTCCCATTCCTGTCTGCGGGGATGGTAGGGCTGTGCTCCCTGGGCGTGCCCTGGTCTTTCTCTTGGACGTTTTGCCAAAGAAGAGGGCTTTTCTCCAGGCCTTCTACACTCCTGGTCCTAGCTTGAGCTGAGGAGCGGTGGGGAGGCTGCCGGGTGCCTGCAGCGGTGGAGCGCTGCTGGAGAGTTTGTGTGGCACACGGGGACGGTGGAGGAACGAAGGGAACGGAGGACAGCCTGGACCTGCCTGAAGCCAGGGACAGAGGCTGTGAGGCTGCTGGCAGGCGAGGGGGGATCGGAAACCCTCATCTGCTCCGACTCTGCTGTCCTGCAGCTGCGCATGGCTGTTTGGGATACAGCCGGTCCCAACCCCGCCGTTGCACGGCTTGTCTGTGCCAGGGCTGCCACCGCTGCTGCACAGCCCAAACGTAGCTGCTCTCCAGCCTGCGCGGGCGGGGGGACTGCCCCAGCGCCATGCCGTTTGCAGGTGGCAAGGGGGACCTGCCGCTGCTGCTCTTGTCTCCCCTGGCCGGACATCTGAGCCGCCTTCCCTTGATAAGAGAGCCATCACCAAAGGAGTTATTGATCCATTTAATCCACTTGATACAAAAACGCATAGTGGCCAACCCATAGAGGTAGTCCCAAAGGTGGGAAGATGAGTGAGCGCTCTGGGCAGTAGATATGCTCTGATGATGGTGAATCCCAGGAGCTGTAATACAAGTGAAGAACTAGGGTGGTTTCACGCGCAGAGTGCAAGGATCTAGCTGTTCAAAAGGCAGGGCTTACATCTGGAGGGTGGAACTAACTCTTACTAACAAGTGCTGCAGCTTCTCTGCTTTTGCAGAAGCAGGTGAGCCGCTGAGCCTGCAACAGCAAAAGAAGCACCAAGGGTCTTGCTCCATGCATGGAAGTGTCATCCAAGCGGTTTATTTCTGATCACGTTCCAAGTGGCAATTAAAACAAGGAAAAAGAAAAAAAGAAAATGTTTATCGTTGAACAGTTTGTGTTTGTGAATTTGATTTCACCTGCAAGTATTTGATGACTTTTCTACATCCTAGACTACCTGCTGTGTGTTGTCAAAAGATTCTCATAAAGACCTCCTTTTAGATGGGCATATACTCTTTATTCTATTTGCTGCATGTATGAAAAAAATAAAATATATAATTTTAAAGAAACCCTGAGAGCTTGACTTCCTTTGCCCGTGAGACTCCGGCGGCCGCAGGGGGAGAGCCGGCGGGCTGGGCATGCCGTGGGTTCCCCGGCAATCGGCAGATGGTTCTGGCTGTCGGCCGCCTGCGTGGTCACCCGGAGGGGCCCCGCCGAGCCCTGTCACAGCAGCAAACGCTGGGATGTCACCGCTTTTCTGTAAAAGAGGTGCGTATCTGTACAGCTAGGGAATGTTAGCAAATGGAGCCTGTCTGAATGCGGGTCCCGGACTGGAGACCTGCAGCTGTGGTTGCCCTTAAAGATACAACATAAACCAAGGGGGAGGGAAGGTGTTGGTTGCTTGGATCTTCAGTTAATTGCTGATTAAGATGGGTTAATTAACACTATTAAAGATGCTCTTCCCACCACCCTGTGAACGCTGGTTCCCAGTCCCTATAACTCACGCAGGGCTGCGGGGGGTGAGCTGGCTGGCGCCGGGCAGGTCGGGTGCCAGGCGGACCCTCCGCAGGCACTTGGCACGGCGTCACCCTGCGCGGCAGCGAGGGCAGGGGAGCAGCAGGCTGGGAGGGTCGGGGCCCTGAGAATCCCCCAGCATCTGCACATGTTCCTGATGAGGCTGCGAAGGGTTTGCTGGCCGAGCGCAGCATTACGCAGCTTCCTGCTGGCTTGCACGGAGAGCTGCAGGGTGCAGACCTGCTTTTCTCCATCGAGGAAATTTGCTTTTTTAGGAAATGCCCTTGTGAAAGCTGGTGAGCATGTTAGGAAGGGCATCTGCTTCTCCCTTTGGGGACTTCAGCTAAGCCTTCAGCAAGAAGTCCTCGTCTCTCCCACCTGGGGTGGCTGATGGTCACTGGGGACCTCTCCAGTTCTCGTGGGGGTGGGAAAACCGCAGGGCTCGACCAGCCCTGCCACTGCCCACAGCATCTCTCCTCCGGGGTGGACAGTCCTGGCCCGTCCCCCCGCTCCCCCAGCGGCAGCCCCGGCTGCCGGCACTGCTGCCTCCCTGCTGCTCCCCCACAGCCCCCGGCCGTGGGGCAGGATGAGCTGCAGGACGGGGGGTTCTGCAGGGCCGTGCCAGGAACATTTCCTGTGGTCCCAGCGTAGGGTTTTGGGGCGGCCGGTCGAGCCCCTCCCTGGCTTCGCTGCCGTGCCCATTCCCAGCACGTCGGAAACGCTTCTGAGCCTCAGCTATCCTGGCTTGTGTAAGTGAAACATTTGGTTTTGTGACACTTTCCTTAATTATGGCTGCTAATGACAAAACCATTGTGACAAATGACTCAGCTTTTGATAGCGAAGTTAATTAATTCTGAAGTTAGAGTCTCCACCGGAGTATCTGGAAAAACCCGATTAAGAAGTCTGCTTACCCAGTGTAGCACAGGCAGCGAAAACCCAAGTCCCTACACCGCGTCAGGTAAAATCCTCCCCACCGCTGCAAGGGGATGATCCGCTTGGAGCGAGGAGAATAAAGGCCAGACATCATCCCAGCGTTTGCCTCCTGAGCCACCCCTCCATCCATCAAAGGCATCAGGAGGAACACAGCCTCATTAATGTTTGAATGAGTGACCAGAAGCAGCTTTGCGTGAGACACTGACCTTCAAGAGCCGTCTCCCTGAAGCCATCTTTCATCTCTTTCATTTGCATTACAATCCTGTTTGCCTCATTATTCGTTATCCACTTCTTCTTCAAAGAATTTAAATCAAATCAATTAAATTGCGGTGGGTCGGAGCAGCAGCAAACCTTTTATGGTGGCTCAGCATGGTCCGGCTGGACTCAGACTACAAAATATCTTTTAATCTACTGCTATTTGTTCTTTTATTACTTCTGTGGTACCACTGCCTCACAGAATCCCTTTGATAATCTCCCTCCTTTCCCACCCATCCCATGCAGACCTGCTCCACGGTCTTTGTATGACCTGGGGGGAAGGGATTTCCCCACCCTCCCTCCCGCAGCCCGGGATGGGATCGGGCTGTCCCTAGCGGGGCAGTTGAGATGGGGAGCTGCTGAACTGCACACAACCCCCCTGCACCCTCAGAGCCGTTCACGGAGCGGCTGGGGGCACCCTGTGGCACTGGCGTGATGGTTGCGGTCCCATGTCATCCCCTTCCCTCTTCTGGACTTGTTTTGTCTAGCCAGGGTATCGGTACCGAGGGAAAAAAAGCAGATGCAGTGGAGGGACACGCCAGCGTGTGCAGCTGGCGCGTGCGAAAGCAGAAGTGTGGGCGAAGCGAGGTGGACTTTAGCATGCAGCTGCTGTGAGCGCGTTCACCTGCGTCTCCCGAGAGGCTGCGTGCTGCTTGCTAGCCCGTGCGTGCCCACCCCTGCACTCCCTCCGCATCTTCCCAGAGAGAGCCTTAAGAGTGGATTCCTGTTTCTCTCCCCTGCTACTTTTATTGCTACTAAACTGTCAGAAGTCCGGCAGGGAGCTGCAGAGGTGGTCGGCAACCGCACAAGCTCGCACCGAGAGAGCGCCAGCTCGTGCCACGCGTACTTGGGCTGGTGGCACGTATGGCATCGCTCGCTCGTGTCACATCTAGGAGAACCTCCCTGAACTCAGAGCACATCACGTAAGGACATACCAGCCTCACCGCTGGAGTCCTGTTAGAGCCAGTAGATTGCAACCAGCATTTCCAAAGCATGTGCAGATATAAATAATCCCCTCGTAGGAGTGGGGAAGGATGAACACATGTGCCAGAGGCTCTGGAGTCCTTATCCCCTTGCAGCCCCCGGGAGCAGGGAAATGAAGTGAAGACTAGGCAAGGCTGGAGCTCAGCGTCTCACTGCATTGCTAATAACCTAAACTCGCCTTGTATCAGAGCCTCTCTTCCTTCAAGGAAAAAACCTAATCCAGCTAGGGATTATTTCTGACTACTTACTTTCTGTCACTTTGCCAATTTAAATGCAGCAGAGCTTTCATCGCTGGATTTGGAAGGACAAAGCCTAACAGATCTCGGTTTAGGACATTTTTGCCTGCAAGGACAGTTGGTTTTTGTTTTTTTTTTTTTTTGTGCAAGTTGTACAATCTTCGCGGCATGAGCTGGTTTCTGCTGTTTGTTTCTACTTTGTCAAACTCAGAAGGGTCCAGGTTGGTGAGCAGGTAAACGATGACGGATAAGGCAGTGAACAGCGAGGGGTGACCGGAGCCGGAGCTGGAGGAGCCCAGGCTGCACAGCGCAGGGTGTCAGGCTGTGACCACCGGAGCACACTGTCCTCCAGAGTCTGAGCTGCAAAGCAGCGTGGCAAGGTCCCCGAATTCCTGTCGGCTGCAAATCTTAGTGAACCCCCTGCGTGTCCCCTGGGGTGGCTGCTCTGGGCAGAGCTCCGGGCTCGCTCCTGGGAACGGCTACTCCATGCAACGAGCAGTAAAGAGGGGTGCAGGGCTTGGCGAGGGGCGCCCCCGCCGCCAGCCCATACAAGGGCCAACACGGACTTTGATTCTGTTTGAGCTTGCTTTGTTAAAAGCCTAGGAAACGGTACATGTGCACTCTGCACACACCTACACACACTATGTTAAAATACAATTAAGGCTGCAAAATCCCCCACTCGGAATGCAATTTGCAGCCCCTTCGCTGTAGGTGTGAGATATCTTTGCTGCCTCCTCCCTGGGACGCCTGCCTCTGCGCAGGATGGGGGCCGGGCAGGGTGCTGGTGTCAGGCTCTGCCCCACGCGCTGCGGGAGCCGGGTGACAGGCGGTGGGAGCGGTGGGGGTGGCAGGACGAGGGAGCGTAATGCCATGGCTGTGGCAGCTGTCTCGGAGAAGCACGGTCCCTCCTTGCACCTCGCCCTGAGCTACCCGCGTGGTACCCGTCGGCTCACTCAGGAGCAGCATCCCAGTGCAGCCATGCGTGGTGCTCACCTCGGTGTCCAGCCTGTGAGAGCAGGATGTGACCTGTGACCGTCGCGTGCCGCCGCCAGTCACAGAAACTGGGCAGCTGTAACCCCTCCTCAAAAACTACACAGAGAAAAAGCCCTGTGATTCAGCTTGGGTGGATGCTTCTGGCCAGGATCCCTGAGCCTCCATCCTCACCCTCATCAGAGGGCCCCCCAGCCCACCGAGCACCGCAGCTCTCCAGGTGGAAACACTGGAGAAGCAAGAACCGGCGCTGTGCAGCCAGGAGAGCCTGGGCAGACCTGCCTCTGCCTCCAGCTTGAGCGCCGAACAGGGACGGTAACGGAGGCAAAAGGCCCATAACGAAGCAGGGGAACACAGCAGGGTGAGCCGCAGCTGGGCAGGCGGTACAGCGGGCGCGCTGCGTGTGGCAGGGTGCTGGGGAAGAGGTAGTACGGCATTGCAATCAGCATGCCCTGCCTAATGAGCACGCACAAAGAAGGTGATTTAAGGTTGAGGAGGCTACTTAATTTTCACATTTCTTAATTGCTCAGTACCTGATTTTTCTATCACCTTCATAATTCTCTGTTTGCATTTTGGGAGTAAATAACTGGTATTTACATGTGAGTGCATACAAATGAGAACTGTGGAAGTACACGCTATCAGGTAAATCATATGCTTTCCTATCTCACCCGTACCCCTTAAAAGGCTATTAATTTAAGAGGTGGGTATATTGTAGGGCTTATTTGAAAGGTCGCATGAGTCATAAGCTCATCCAACTGGCTGCAGAAATGTTTTTGAGAGAGATGAGGAGACAGCAGAGAGGCGCAGGGAGAGAGAGTGAGGGTTTTAACTGGTGGCAAACAATTAAGGAGCGCGATGTGGAAAACATCCCAAGGTACAGCGTCTCTTCGTCTGTTTGCTGACACCTGCGTTGGCTTTGCTCTGTCGCTGCGCTCGGGCAGGTGATAAAGACGGGTCCCCTCGGGGCAGGCAGTGCCCGTGGGTCGGTGCTGGGGCATCCCCCGGTGCCGCTGGTGCTGTGCCCCCCCCGTCCCGGGGTCTGCGGGTGCCCGGGGCCGTGTCGGTGCGCGGCCCCGAGCCCCTCACAGCCAGCCGGTGCTCG
>VZSZ01004937.1:255456-265459 GCA_013398815.1 Ibidorhyncha struthersii
CCGCCTGCCCGTCCTCACCGCTTCGCCCCGTTGCTTCACTCCTGCAGCAGCGCCCGGCCGGAGAGGCCACGGCAGCTGCTGCCCTCCTGCAGCGCAGGCCACGCTTCGGGGGCAGTTTGTTGACCCAAAGCTCCCGGCTGAGATTTGTATGGGCAACAACCGGCTGTGCTTAAACTGAGCTTGAACGCAGCCAGGAGCTGGTACCTGCACGGTAAAAAATGGGTGGTGGAATCACACCGGGCCATAACTTTTAAAATTAGCGACAGTAGTTGGTGTCATGTGTACTCAGGGGAACCTGCCCCACTGTCCTGAGGGGCCCGGGGGGCATCAGGCTCCCCCCAGCCCCGGAGCGACCGCTCCGACGGTGGGGGCAAAGGAGCTGCGGTGGCCGAGCTGCTCCCTCCAGATTGGAAAGTTCTCGGTGAGTCACGGCCACGGATGCAGAAATACCCTGTCTGTTCCTGGTGCTCGGTCCTAAACCCAGTGAAGTCAGTCGGAGCTTTCTTATTGATTCAAGGAGGGTTTGGATCATGCTCTAATTCCATAATAAATAATTTGAGATAATCTGTCTCCCCTCTTGGGCTGAGGGAGCCGAGGAGGCAGCAGCCAGGGCTGTGAAAGATGGGATCGCTGGAGGCATGAGTAATTTCCAAAATTCTTGGGTTTGCTGGCTGTATTTTTTTTCAGCGAATGTTTTATGTTTCCCTCACTGCGATAAATCACTGCTTTGGAAAGAGCCGGAGAGGCCCTGGTCTCCTGGGCACGGCACACTCGGGAAAGGGCTTAACAGTGCCATGCCAGAGCTCGGAGCTGAATCACAGTCCATCGCCCTGAGCTCGGGTGCGGGGCTGGGACCAGTGGGGCACACGCTCGCCGGGGGGTCATCGCTCCCCGCTGCACGTTCTCCCTGCAGACTGGTCCTCCCACAGCGGGAGGGAGGTGGCTCTGCACAGTGCCGTGCCGGGGCTGCTCGGTGTGCCCGTGGCACAGTCGAGGCCTCGCACTGGGCACAGGCTCCGTCATCCCTTGCGTGTGCATGAGAGCGCGGGTGGGCAACTGGGGCTGCGGGTGGGCACGGGGCGGGGTGGGGAGGGTCCCAGCCGGTGCTCGGGGTGAGCACGTGGGGCTGCGGCGGTGCTGGGGGGACGCGGCGGGGCTGCTCATCGCCCCTCCTGAATTTTGCTGGAGGAATGCACTGGTGTCTCACAGGTTGTTAACTGACGCGATGCTGGGAAAGGAGGTTTTCCCCCAGCCGAGCTGTGCAGAGCTCAGGCACGTTCCACGCGGAGGAGGGACGGTGCTGCCGCGGGGCTGAGGTCCCCCCCCCTGGAGCTGAGGATCGCCGCTGCAGCCGCTCGGCCGCTCTGTCCGCCGATGCGCCCTGTGCCGGGGGAGCACTGGGTGCCGAGATCCTGCAGCCAGGGCTTTTACGTGCAGCAGGTCCTGTCTGATTCCTGCTGGCAGGGCCTCATTGTGTCTCTAATTTCTGTGCACTCATAGTATCTAGCTTGAAAAACAGACAAAGGTTGCACTTTATCATCCTGTGCTAGGAATGAACACGGTCAGTCGAAAGGGCCAGTTCTCCTGTGGTGCAGGAGATGCTTTTAGCACTGAGCAGTGCTCTCCGCCCGTCGGGAAGCTCCTCGGCCTTGAACTTTCCGCCGCTAACGGGGTTTTAATGTGTGTAACAACAGAGGAATTAAGTGGCGAGCTCCGGTCACTCGTCTCACTGAGTGTGCGTGGCAGATTATTAAAATGACCGACGTGAGCGCTGGGTGCACGCTCCGTCGCAGATGCTCTTTAAATCCATGTCAGTCACACACGCGCAGCGCCTGCGTGGGAGCCGCTCGCACCACGTGAGCGTCAAAAGCCCATAGGCAAGAGTGGATAAATCTTGAATGAAGCCACCGCAGACCTATGTAGAGACACCCACGCTGGAAAACACAAATTAGTGGTTGACTCAATATCTGGAGCCCAGGCAGGCGTTCCCAGACTGCTGTGCTAGGATAGCCTCTGTTTTACATTGAAGCCTTTGAATTCTAATTATCGCTTTTACAATATGCAAATCCTTAGTAGGTGTCTTCTTGTACTTCCCGCTCAAACGTGACCAGCGCTTGTCGGTGTGTGTCCCCCGCGGCTGGTTATTGTCGGTTGTTTTCCTCTGTGACTTCCTTCTTAATGTGAAAGGCAGAGGAACGCACGGAACTTCAGGGAGTTGAGAAATCGCTGCTTAGGCTTGTGTTGGGTTTAGGCAAGTAAAAGAATTTTGGTTTTCATCAAACTTAATTAAATTCAGCATCATTAAACGCAGGGAGCCTCCTTGTCCTCCCTGCTGCGTGGTATAGATTGGGACTGGCTCCACGGCATGGTGCAGCGCTGAAACGGGCAGAAGTAGCAGGAGGCTTTGGCCAGGGCTGCTTGAAATACCACGTTTTAAGGCGATGTGGTACTTTTCCTTTCCTCCTTCATTTCCCTCATCAGAATAAAGTGCTCTGTCATTTCTGGAGGACCACGGGTGTTGTTCTGCCTGCCTCCCTCCCAGAGGGTGCACAGCGTCCTGCCGTCCCTCTGGGGCATCCTGAGCTGAGGGGGGGCATGCGGGGTGGTTTGCAGAGGACACGTCTGCCTGCGGCTGCGTGAGGATGCGGGGACCCAGAGCCGTTCCTCAGCCGAGCTGTCCCACTCGGAACCATCCCAGTCCCTCCACTCCAGTGTCCCCCCGCAGCAGCATCAACGCAGCCTTTACCGAGCCAGTAATCCTCCCCTGCCAAACCTGGAGAGCTCTGGTGGGCTTTGGTCTTTTTTGGGAGGATCCTCTCTGGATTAAAACCTAATATTGTGAGTGTTCTCCGTTGACCCCTACAGCGCAGAGGACCCTGCTGGGCCATTTCTACACCTGACCTGCAACTCCTGGTGCGGTTTAGGTCGATGGTCAGTCCTGGAGGCTTCAGCTGAGGGTGAATCTGCCGTGTCCCCGGGCCAGCTCTTGCGCTGAGAAAAGAAATGAACCCCTCAAACTTACTTTGAACATAAATAATCTCTGCTGTTTGCCTCTTCTACCCACAATTATTTCATGTTTTCTTTAATAGTCCTGATAAAGACATTGTTACAGCACAACACAATTCTGGTAACAGGCGATCCTGTGTAGAAATATCCCATCGGATGACAATGTACAATCTCTGCAATCTGCTTCCCAGTCCCTTTAATAAAGCTCTGTTGATTCTGCATAATACCGGTCATCTTCTTTTTCAGGAGAGCTAAATCAAATACCTCGTGGAACTCTAAATGTATTATGTTACTGATTTCCTTTATCAACCGAATTTGTAACCGTATCAAGAAAAATTTATGAAGTTTGATAAATCTATTTTCTGCCAGGCTGTTTGGCATTTATCACATCCCCTGGTTCCCCCCAGCCGCTGCCCCACCACAGCTAACCCACAGGCGATGCTGGGGGACGCCGCTCCTGCCATTGCCCGTCTCCATCGTTCGTGACACGCTCTGATTAAACATTAAACCAAGCTTTTCCTGTCTTCTTGAAATTCAACAGAATGCCAAGATTTATTAAAATCCATTTTAGATCTTCAGAAAACTTCTCAGCCTATTCTCTGAACACTCTTGGGAGAAAGTTCTCTAGTCCTACCAATTTCATGTTTACACTTAATAGTTGCTGTTTAGCATCCCGCCTAACTCCTGGCGGAATACAGGAGCCTATTTGTCTCCAAGTACAGAACAGAAGTATCTGATGAATAAATAATTGTGTGTCACTTCTGCTTCATGACTGACAGTTGCACTGTCATGATCCGGTAGTGATTTACATCGGCGGTAAAGCTCCTTTCTTCTAATGTGACTGAAGAATTCCTCCTGGTTTTGCTTAAACCGTTCGGTTGCAGATTTATTTTAACTGATCCCATTAGCTTTTCGTATCAGCCGCATGCGTGTTCTAACTGCTATTTGCACTACCGAAAGTTCTGATTTTTAATTGTTTTAATTGCAATTTTCAGTTCCCCTCTCGGCAGGCCTTGGGGCGCTGGGGAACCTCTCTGCCCTCGCTCCTGTGTAACCATCGTGTTTCTGCATTTACATTTTTCCCCCAACTGGTTTCGTCCATGGTTGCTTTTGGCTCTGCTGAGCTGAGCTGGTTCTCACCGAAGGCGTTAAATTGGGCTGGAAGCAGCTGCCCCTGGACAGCCACCAGCTCTCCGCCTGCTTTCAGCTCCTCAGTCCTTCTGAGTGAGGCCAAGCAGAGAATTTCCCCAAGGTGACAGCAATATTGTTTCTGTTAGAATGTTATTATCTTTAATTTTTAAAAGCGCCAAGCAAATGTCCCTGAGATTGCAATCATCCGTGATAGAGCACTTTTTCTCGCCACTCATTATAGGTAGGTATTTAAGGAGCTGCTCATCCTGTTCCTCTGTCTGGTTGGTGTCTGTAATAGATTCTCATCAACAACCCATCCTGCAATTGAACACTTCTCCACGGCGCTCTTGGTCCAGCTCCACGGTGCTGCCAGCGCCGCCAGCGCCGGTGATGGTGTCTCTGCTGCGGCTGCCAAGCTGTCCGTATGCAGCCACACTCACCTCCCTGTCAAGCGGCTGCTCCAGCCCACCGACCCGGCAGCCCCAGCACGGTCCCCCGTGCCGATGCCACCACCACACACGGCTCTGTCCCAGGGATGCCCGCCAGCTCCGGCACCAAGGAGAGCCCTGGGGTGATGGCTGTGTGGATGGGGGACCATCAGTGTGGGCTGGAGGTGGTGGAGGGGGAGACTGGAAAGGTCTGTAACAGTGTGGGAGGTTTGGGAAGATGAGTGGGGAGGGGTTATTTGCTCTTCATTATGTGAGAGCGAGGAGGCGTCAAGTTAACTTGTGTGATGGAAAGTAGACGATGGAGACATCTAAGATGATAGCGATGGGTGAAGGTGAGGAGGGACCAGTTACCCATTTGAGAATATCTGATGTAATTACCACACTGCAGGTTTAAGAGCCCTTCCCCTCCACCCCAACAAGCCTTTCCACCAGGACAGCGCTGAGGAGGGGCGGGCCACGCTCCGGCACTGGGCTCAAAACAGGATTAAATAAATGCCTGGAGCATGGGGCTCTGCGGGGTGTCGCGTGTGATGCACCAGGCATAAGCTCTGACTCTAGGAAATCCCTGAACCTTAGCTTGATGGAGGATACATTGAATAAGCATTAATTACTGTCCTCCGATCGAGATGGAAAGCAGGCTAGCTGGACCCTTGGTCTGCTCCAGACCCATGTTCTCGTGGCGTGTGGCCAAAAATTCTTCTGGACAGCGAGGGGCCCTGGCCGCTGCCAGCGGGGGCTGCACCTCCAGGCAGCCGTGCCTTTGGATCTCGCTGCTGTTCGGAAGGTGTCTGGAGAGGGGGCCGTGCTTCAGCTCGCTGCCGCCAGCTCTGCTTTGAGAAACCGTCGCTTCGAACAGGGGGTGCAGAATTTACCCTCCTGGGACGCTGCAGCACTCAGCTGGACAGAAATCCCATCTTCTGGGGCGGTGTAGGGAGCTGGTTCCCACATTGCCTGTGAGCAGCACGTGATGAGTAAAATGTATGCTGTGAACAGCTCAGAAACAGGCATTTTATTGCTGCATAGGCGTGGTGCAGAGTCTGTCATCTCAAGAGCTGTTACTGTTTAATAGAGGTGGAAGTCTGAATTTGAATAAGGCTCAAGTGGTTTTTTTTTCCCCATGCAAGGTCACTATCTCCATTACGGCTGTAAATAATTAGGGATGGCTAACGAAGGCTGCAAGCCCCGGTGCTGGGGCTGGCGGCTGGGAGCGGAGCTGTCGTTTGGGGGAGGATGCCCCATGGATCGATGCCGGATCCTCCTCTGCCCGGTCCCTGAGGAGGTGGGGTGCTGGCACAGGCTGGCCGGGAGGTGCCAGCGGATGATGTTCGCTGAGAGCAGCCAGGGAGCAGGTGGAGACGCTCGGCTTCACTGGTGAGAGTTGCACAGCCTTTGGTAAATCACTTGCCTTCTCTCTGCACACATTTTTTTGCTTTTTATAATGTAGGGTTGGGTGGATTCATTAGTGTTCATCTCTTATTTGGCTCCTGGCAAGGCACACAGCACTGTTATCGCTCGTCTGTAGGGTGTAGACCCTTTCCCAGCACAGCCTGCCTGGACCACGCTGTGCTCTTTGGCACCACAGGCCACCTCCTGTTGGTTCAGGGTAACGGTCCAGGTGTGGAGACCTGTGATGCTCTTCGGTTGCCCATGCTGTTTGGGACGAGCTGAGGTGAGGCAGCCACGGTATTAAACTTGCTCAGTGCTTCTCGCATCTCAGTGGTTACTTTTCACATGGATTTCACCATGGATTTTTAATGCACACGATGCGTGCTTCGTAAATAGGCGGTAGCCTCCTTTTTCAGGGAAATCAAAATTGCTCTTAAAATTATAAAAATGCTCTAACCCGTATGTATGGGGGGGGTTGTTCAGCTGCTGCCCGAGGGGTCCCGCTTGGTGGGGGGGGTAAATCCCTGGCTCACCTTGCCGATGAGTGTCTCTGGCTGACTCACGGCCGTGCACTGGCAGGATGCAGATGCAATGTATCCGCTGTCATTAATGCGCGTCAGCGCTGATAGGTGCTGAGGGTGAGTTAGTCGAAGACATCCGAGGGGAAAGGTGCCCACCCCGTTTACTGAGTCACTCTGAAGCACCCGCGGGGAGACGGGGAGCGAGCGGGGAAGCGCAGTGGGGCGCGAGCAGGGCTGCGCGCTCGGTGAGGGTTTCCTCCACACGCCTGCGACATTCGAGGAACTGCCCCCCCCCTCCACTGCCCTGCTCCCCCGTCGGCAAGGGCTGCAACTGTGCTACAACATCTAAAACTCACTGCAGTTCTTTTAAATGGCACTTGGAAGCAGGTTCCTCGAAGCGGGTGTTTGACTTCATTTTGGGTTAGTGCTTGGTGTGGTTTCACGTCCCTTCCTAAGGGTTCATGTGTGACACTTCAGGCTCAGCACCAGGGGTTTTCTGTAGCTTTCCTCTGGGGTGAGGCACCCTGGGAATGCATCCACTGCCGCTCGCTCTGCGCAGTCCCACCGCTCGGCCTGTAATGAGCCATGGCTCGCTCAGGGGGACCGCAGCAGCGGGCATCTCGAGATACGTCTTTGATTAAGAAGACACCTGCTGTGATAAAGAATGACAGTGCCGGGGTGACAACTGGTGTCTTTTCTCTTGGCTCGTGCGTGCTGACAGCTCTGCGGCAGCTCCGGGGAGGAGAGGTTCCGCAGCCTGTGCCGAGGAGGAGCATCACCACATGGCAGATCTGTCACACAACCCCCGGCGTACAACGCCGCTTGTGTCATGGGCTGGAGGGGTCAGCCCTGGGGACTCGGGGGTGTTTTCTGAAATCCTCTTATTTTACATTTGTGTTATCTTTTACCCATCTACTTGCAGCAGGTATTTAACAGTAGCTTCAAAACGAAAAGTTCAAGCCAGAGTGTGCTTCGTGCTTCAAACTGTCCCGTGTCCTTCGGAGTGATTCTATCGGAGACAGAAACGCATCGGCTCCTCACGGTCACTCTCTGGCCCGGAGGCACGCTGCATGATGAGCAGCACACCTCTGCCAGGCCACGGGCTTTCCTAGGTAAAGCTGTTGAGCGCTAGCTTCGCTCACCTGGTCCGGTCCCTTGCTTGTCTGAGGTGGGGAGGGATGCAGAGCAGGTGGCAGAAACGAAGGTGTGCTCGGTCTGTGGTCTCTGGAGAAACAAAGTGGGATTTCTGCATTCGGGTTAGCTCGTGCTCCACAACCAGAGGAGAGCCAGCTGCCTTTGGCAGGACCGGAAAACCTGGATGGCCTCTCATAGTAGATCTGCCTCTGGTCCAGCGCCGGCAAAAGGGCTGGGTTGTAACTGAGTTGCTCTTATGGCAACTCGATGTTTTGCGTTTGCACATCGTTAGTAATCAGGCTCCCAGAGGCGAGTTTCCCGTCCTTGCCACGCTCCACTCAGCAGCAGGACCGATTCGCCGTCATTCAACCACCGCCTCAGATCCAAGGATTTACAAGGATGTTAATGCTAAAACTGCCGCTGTCCGTTCCTCCATCCCACCTTTCCCCGTTGCTTTGGCCGTGCTCTTGCTGCTGCCCTCCCCGCGCTGGGGCTGCTGCTGCCCCGCGCCTCACTTGCCCAAAGGAGAAGGGACGGAAAGGACTTCTCACAACAGGATTTTGCTCTCTTGTGCGGCGGGACCCCTGGGCTTTGCTCGTCTCCCTAACCCTTGCAAAAATCACTCGCACACAGGATGAGTGACTGCATTTGACAGGCTTGAAAATATCAGGGTTTTTCATAGTCATCATGGGGAGAGGCAAGAGAAATGATTGTGCCTGCTGGACGGGTGATATTGCATGATGATTTTCTCAGATATTGCCTGTTTCTTATCTCCTGACACCACCATCTATAGACAAACCTGGCGCTGTCGGGCAGCAGAGGATGGCTTAGCCATTCCCACGTCAGGTTATTAGGAACTGTGTTGTTTTATCGTGCAGAGACGAACAGATTCATAACGGAATGATAAGGCAGGCAAGGGAAGGCGGAGGGCAGGCGTGGGAGCAGGAGCAGCACCTCACTGCCATCCCACCGCCCTCACCGGGGGCTTTGTGCATTTGCTTTATGCCGGGCGGTTTGTATTGAAGGAGGAGAACTGGGATGGTTCGGGAGCCCCGGGGTGGGCACAGGGAGCGGAGGGGGATGTGTGACCCCCCAGCCTTTCTGGGGGCCGCTGGGAGCCCGTGGGGGTGTTGGCATTGGCAATACACCCCCTGGGACCCAAGCGGTGGAAAGCAGTGACAAAAGGTGGCATTTGAGGGCGACGTTTGTGTTTCTGCCTCTTGAATACTCGCATTTCCAATTTTGCTGGTGATTTGGTAATTGTCCCCTAATTATACCTTTACTCTCAGTTCGTGCCTGGAATCACAAGGGGAGGGGAAAGCAACCTCCAAAGAGGCTACCAACGAGCAACCACCCTGTTGAAGTAGTCCTGATTTTAACTTCTTAAAATCAGTGTTGGCTTATGCTCCTGGCACCTTTGTCGAGCCGCTCCTCTCCTGCAGACCTACCCCCTGGTCCCAGGGGTGGCACCTCTGCCCCCCCTGGAGAGGCTGGGCTCCCTCCTGACAAGGGAGCAGCAACCCCTCAGGACAGCCTGGCTGATGCTCAGCTGGATGTTAAAGACCAACTTGCAATTATTTTTTGCAGCTGTCGGAGTGCTTAGATGCACCAGCATCATCAGTTGCATCACATGACGTCATCGCGTGAGCAATTGCAAGGGGCTGCAACAATCAGCGGCTGCCTTCCCTCTGGGCTGCATCCTGCCCGACCCCGAGCCCCGGGGCTGCTTGCCCGGCCGGGAAAGGTCACTGTCACTTCAGACTGCGATCTCACGTCGACTTTCCGTGCCACCCTGAGCCTGCAGCAGCTCTGGCTTTGCCTTACCAGCCAGCCGAGGCAGTCGTTTCTGCCAGGCTGCACGGCATCCTTGCCAAATCCTCCATTTGCCTTAACAGCCTCGCTCAGCTGAGCAAACCTTATCGCGGCGCAGCAGCTGTGCCGCGCGGCTTCACCGCCCAGCAGCCGGCGACGCTGCCGCAGAGCGGGCTGGGGAAACGGGGACCCCGGGAGGCAGCGAAGCAGGGTCCCCTCCGGACGGGGACCTGCCNAGCCCGCGGCGCAGCAGCAAGCTGGCAGCAGGTCTGGAAGCCTCTCGCAGCCCTGAGGCTCCTTCTCTGCGCAGTGGGAGAATCTCTTGTCATTCCTCAGCACGCTTCAGCCAAGGATGAAAGTGTTTTCTATGCATTAGTCTTTGGCCTTCCCTCCAACGTGAAAAGCTGGAGAAGGACAAGAGGGATTCTGCCTTTCATAGGAAGCAGGAAAGCTGCAGCCTGGGGTGTGAGACCCCTTAGCTGGGGGAGCAGCGGGAACTGGGTCTTCTGCTTCCATCACCGAGCAGTGGAAGCGTGCTCCAGGGAGAGCGCAGGGACAGCGGGG
>VZSZ01004937.1:275280-295241 GCA_013398815.1 Ibidorhyncha struthersii
CCAAAGCCCTCCCTGGGGAAAAGAGCTCCGAGAGGAAAAAGACCTGAGATCAAATCAATTAATTGCCTTTGCTTTCTCCAATAAATGCAGTGCAGAGAGTACGTACATCGAAATACGAATGAACTAAAGCAGCCACGACAAAACCCTGCTGAAATGAAACGTTACCCTGTGTAAGGCAGCCCTTGTCTGGGGGAGAAGGGGTGACTCGCAGGAGGCAGGCGTTAGTCACGTTATTTAACGTGCAGCTCGGGGATGCTCTGATGTGGTGGGGATGAGAGGGATCGAAGAATCACGCGGAGCGCGGGATGGAAAACAGCCCCGCGGGAGGGGAAGGGATGCCTTTACAAAACCAGCGAATGCAGAATGTGTTATATGAGTTCATCTCTTCCAAATTAAATGCAATGTTACCTAAAAGGCAGGGCTCGCCGCAGTGAGCCTGGAGCCATCGGGCAGGGACACCCTGCAGGCACTGCGTGGCCGACGATCCCATTGCCACGTACAGTGCTTACACGTGGAAAATGCCCTGGAAGATCTGCCAGCTGGAGAGGGCTTTCCTGCAGTGCCTGGGGATGCTTGGGGTGCCCCGGGATTAGAGCAGGACCATTAAATCGAGAGCCTGAACCGAAGCTCGCTCAGACTGGTGCAGAGCGTGGATGGATGATGCTCTGCGTCGCAGCTGTGAAGGACGGGGAGAGAGGTGGGACTTAACTGGTGGCAGAGCTGGGGTTGCGCACGCTGACCCTGCCACGTCAGGGTGCCCTCAGCGCCCCCCAAGGCAGGAGGGCCAGGGGGAGGCTTCCTGCGGGGCTCGGGTGGCTCAGCTCCTGGCTGGGCTCCTCCAGCTGCTCCTGGCGCAGCAGCAGCTTGGTGATCGGGGCAGACGGTGCTGGGGCTGCATCCGCAGCCACGGGAGGGTTGAGATCTGCTTGGTGCTCAGCTAACGTGGCAGAGGTTTTAATCCAGCCTGGGGAGGGAGCGCGGTGCCGCGCTGCACAGCCAAGCGTTTGAAGGACACGCTCATCCTGATCGGCCCTGTGCCACCGTGAGTGCCTCATCCACAGACGGAGGGCATGGCTGATCCCCAGCTCCGCGCTTCCCGCCTGCTCGGTCGGTCTCACCCAGGCACTTGTGCCAGCTGACGTTACTGCTGTGTTGGCTGACTTGTCAGACTTCAAAGTAGCGGCCCTCGGGGTCCATGTCTCCCCTCCCTGGGCACGGCAGTGGTGTTTCCCACTGCCGATGGGTCCGTGCCGCCCTGCCATTGCTCCCGGAGCTCCCCGCTCCTGGCGCTGGCAGATGTGCCGGCCACGGGAGAGCACCGAGGCGGCGGCAGGTTGTGCAGCCACGGTTGCTCCTCTGGGAAAGAGAAGAGGAAAGTGAAATGGGGTGGGGGGGACGACGATTCGGTAATGTGACAAAAGATTATCTTGCAGGCTTTGTGGCTGGCACTTGTCCAGCTGCTTCAAACCGTTGTTTCCGTGGCTCCTTGCCGGTGCCCGTTGGCTGAGCACCGTCCCTGCCTGTTTGAGCATCTGGGGGACCCGCGTGTGTGCTGGCATGGGGCGGCCGAGCTCGCTGACGGCTGTGTGCGCTGGATGCGCCCCACGCGTTCTCGAGCAGGACCCTGCTGCAGGAGGGGACGGGCAGGTCTGGTTCCTCGGTACAGAAAAAGGTTATGGGAGAAGCTGTGCCGTGCTGGGGTACGCGAGGGGAGGCAATGCCGGCAGGCGCAGCCCTGCTTCCCGGCTCCAGAGGAGGTCTGCACGAGCCACCGTGAGCAGAGCTTGCTGCTGCCACGCCGGGCTCCAGGCAGGGAAGTGCAGTGATAAGCTAAGTTGGCTAATCAGGATTCACACTAATAGGGAGAGAAAATTACCCAGATCTACCACAGAGACAGCTGAGCAGGGGATGAATAACCGCAGCAGCGCGCTGCCTTTGCTGGCGCTCTCCCGGCCAGCAGATGAATTAAACTCAAGGTGGTGTGAGTCATGGACGTGGCGCAGAGCTGTGTTGTGGGCATGGGCATCACCTCGGGAAATTACTCGCAAGCAGGCTGGGATGCGCCCAAACTAGCGGCCCCCAGCAGCCCGGTGTGCTCCTGGCTGGTGGGAGCTCTGCCCTTCCTCCTGCGAAGGGAGAGGAGCCTGACCGCCGGCGGCAAAGGGACCGGTGACTGCGGGGGGGGACGCAGCAGCCCCCAGCCCAGCCTGTCCGTACAGCACGAGCCGCGGTGGGTGCCGAGCCCAGGCCATGGGCTCACAGCTGGGTGCTGGCGAGGGGCACGGCGCTGCCCAGGCCAAGGCGTTAGCGGGGGCTGAGGCTTTGAGTGCCCCGAGCAAGCGGCTGAGCCCGTAGCCGAGCCACGCCAGCATCCCCGTGAGTCCTCCCCAGCCGATTTCTGCGTGCGGCCAGCCCCGGTGCGGGGCGCCCTGGGAGCTGGGGGCATCTTGCTAAGAAAACG
This sequence comes from Ibidorhyncha struthersii, assembly GCA_013398815.1. Taxonomy (NCBI): domain Eukaryota; kingdom Metazoa; phylum Chordata; class Aves; order Charadriiformes; family Charadriidae; genus Ibidorhyncha; species Ibidorhyncha struthersii. The sequence continues at coordinate 277,742 of VZSZ01004937.1, forward strand.
CGGGCAGAGGAAGGAGGCTCCAGAGTTTGAGGACTCAGACAAAACCCGCTTCCTTTATGCTCGTGACATCATAACGCTGCCGTTACCAGGGCCCAGCTCTAAAGCCAGGAGAGGAAAGCCCGGAGTTGCATCTGCCATCACTGGGGGACGGGGACCTGGTGGCTCAGGGTGTGCGATGGGGGTGCGTGCAGCCCGGCTGCTCGGCGGGACCAGCCCCCAGCCAGGGCCAGGAGCCCCATCCTTCCCCGGAGCCCTTTCCTGCTGCATCTGGCTGGGGCAGGGCTCCATCCCTGGCCGGTGGGGGGGGGCTTTTTGTGATTTAAGCCTTGTTATGGTATTTGTTTGGAGGGTGGGAAGTTGTGTGTCAGGTGACTCAGCGGTTGTCATGGCGACGAGCATCGGTTAATGAACAGAGGGAGTAAAGGAGCCAAAATAAATGTCAGAGCATGAAATAGATGCGGTGGAGCCGGGAGGCAGCGGGGCTGTCCCCCTGCCTGCCCTCTCCCCGGGGGCGGCGGGGGCCGGTGGTGCTGCCCTGCCTGTCCCTGGATGTGTTGGGGCTCCCTTTGCCTTGTGGGGGGCAGATTTTGCTAAACCACCTGCGAGGCGCAGGGCGAGCCGCAGTGTCGGAGCAATCCCCAAGCGTTAGCGATGCCGCCGGGCTTTCTCCCTCCAGCCGCTCGCCGGTCCTGCCAAAGCCTCTGCTCCTGCCCTGAGAAAGTAACTCGATTTTATATTTTTTTAAAAACTTTTTTTTTTTTTCTTCCATCCCATCTGTGTCACAAAGGAGGCGTTAGGGTGGGACAGACAGGGCTGAGGGAAGCAGAGAGGTTACAGATCCCGGTGTTGGCATCCGAACAGGGCATCCCCCGCACTTGTCCCTCACGGTCACACGTTTACCTTACACATGGGGTATGCCAGAAGCGAGGCCCCCAGGGGTCCTGGCTCCTCCGGCCACTGCTCAGGGCAGGGGGTGCTCACCCCCACCCCCAGCCCAGCACTGGTTCTGGTGGGAGCTCAGCAGCACAGGGAACGTCGGAGAACTTCAAAGAGATCAAGCCCAAGAAAATTAGTGTTCTTGTTTGCACGCTGTGCTGATGGGCTCACTCGAACCATAAACTCCTTTACCATGTAGCACCAAAGGAAAGTTTCTCTCGCTAATGAGATGAACACCGGCTCTGCATCCCTGCCTGGGAGGTTGCTGCGGAGGGAGATGGTCCTGCACTGCTTGGGAATCGGCGCCTCTGGAGAGGCTATTGCAAAGTCCTGCACACTGCATGGGCGTCCCTGGCTGACAGCAGCTTTGCAGCCATTAGAAGTTGGAGAGGACAGATCTGTCCCACCAGCAGCTCTGGGGTGCCTGGGGCAGAGCCCTGCAGGCAGGCACGGGGAGAAGTTTGGAGAAGGTGGGTGGAAACCTGAAAGCTGAGAGGAGGAGGGGAAGGAGGGCTGTGCTGTGCAGCTGCCATCCTCCCTGTGCCCAGTGCCACCTCATCCTGGTTCATGGCACCTATTCTCAGCCTCCCCTTTGACTGCAGTTCCCAAAGTAACAGGAGCAGGCGGTTCTCCCTCAGATGCCGTGTCTCCCTCTTGGATGACAGCTTGCCACCTCCAGAGCTTCATCTCCAGGCTTTAATTGATGCCTGTCACGATGCTCGGCTCCCCCGAGCCCGTAGCCGGAGCGCAGACTGACAGCGTGCCGCTGTGCGGGACGCCACGCGGGTTGGCTTCTCTCGCCTTCAGCCCTGTACTGGTAACACATCTTCTGCAGTCCCATGGGAGAGGGGACAGAGCCAGCATGACCTGACTGTCCTCCGGCACTGCTGTCATGAGGGGGCTGCCCTTCGTGTAGGAATTCCTCCCACCTCACCTTGCCCCTTGCCACTCCAGAGAAGTCGCGCTCTGTGCCTCAGTTTCCCCATTTATAACATCAAGGGCAGCATTTGCTGGCACTGCAAAGAAAGCATCATGCGTATTCTTGCGTTAGCTGCTCGCTTTGGAGAAGACGGCTCCGTGAGTCCTGCAGACACTGCTGCCACCCCAGGCTGAGGAGCTGTGCTCCTGTCCAGCGCTGTGGCACCAGCCCAGCTCTGAGCCGTCCCCAGCAGACAGCCAGTGCGGCGCTCGGTGTCTTGGCGGGCTGCTCCAAAGTGCCCCCTCCAAAGTGTAACTGAGTCCCCAGTACACCCCCTACCTGAGCCTGACTCGTCCTTGGCTTTTTCCTCTCATGGCACAGTCACACGGCTTTGGCACGGGAGAGAGCTGACCCCGAAAGCGCAGTGAGGAGAAGGCCAAAGCAGACAGGCAAGCGTTTAAAGGCAAAATGCATTTGTTTTGCTTCAGAGGCAGGAGGCGGGGTGTGGGGGGAAAAAAAGTCACAGAAAAAGAGCCTTTTTTTCCCCAAATGCTAAGTGGGAGGCCAGCAGATGCCAGAGCATCTGCCTCCTTCCCCACGCCTTCCAGGCGGTGTTGTCGGTGGGGCTGCTCTCGCCCCAAATCCCAAGTCATGCCGTGGGGACCCACGAGCAGGAGGGGAAGGGTGATGTGTGCCGAGCTCCCCGTGGGACCAGGGCTCCCGGCGGGACCGTGCCGTGGGGCAGTGGTGGTCCTGCCCGTGCCAAGCTCAGCGGGGATGCCCACCTGTGGCGCTGGGTGCTTATCCACAGTCACGCGTGGGTGCGTGCCCGCCCGTGTGTGTGCTGTGGGGGACATGTGAAAGCAGGCTGGAAAGGGGGTACGGACAGGTCGTCAAAGTGACTCTCTGCCCCAGCTGCCTGTGTGTCCCAGGCACGAAGGAGGGCTGAGAAGTGGCAGGAAAGGGTACGCAGGCTAGAAACTTTTTGTAATCATTTAAATGAACTCATCTGTGCCTCCGAAGATATGGCACCTCGGAAGCTCAGCTGGGGCCCAGATGTTACTTTGGCAAATGTGCTGAGGATCCTTGTCTGTGTGGCAGCCTGTGCCCTGTATTTGTGGCAGTAAATCAAAGCCTTCATACAGCCGAGGAGCTGGGGCGGAGGGGCCAAACTGGGAGGACCAGGCTGGTCTCTCTGTGCTGAGCAGCCTCTCTGACCCCGGTGCCGTTGTCATCTCCCCCAGCAGGAATTTGATGCGAAGGCGGATGACTTCGACATCCCAGAACGAGCCCTGGGCTGCAGCCATGGAGCACTTTCCCCAGTGCATCTGAATAAGGTGTTGCTCGGACCTGAAGGCCGGGAGGTTTATTTACAGCTGCATCGATTCTCTGTCAAAACCGATGAGGGGTTTGCCTGGGTGGGTGCTGGGAGTCAGCAAGTGCCTGCCCTGCTTCGCCTCCCCTTCGCTGGAGAAAACAGGGGCCAGGCGAGCCTTCCCGTGTCCACGGTGCACCCGAGGAGTGGGGGGAAGGCTCAGCAGAGGCAGTGCTGTGCTGAGCACCGCTGAGCTCCCGGCGGGTCCTCGCAGCACCGTGCGGTTGGAGAGGCTCTGCCCATGGCGGCCGTGGGGCTGCGGGAGGAGCAGGGCAGCTTGGGCATGTCCTCCCAGCTCTGCAGCGATGTTAATGAGGGGGCTTAGTTTGAGATCTAGAGGGAACCAGCGGTGCTCGGAGGATGCAGGAGCACGCAGGGAGCAAACCATCCCCAGGGACCAAGGCGGGTGTTTGGGGTCACTGACAGCCCCAGTCTGAGCGGTGGGGGCTGCTGCCATGCTGGCCCTGTGCGGCACATCCAGCAGCGCTCCTGCCAGCGCAGAGGGATTTGAAGGTTTCCTGGCTTGTGTCTCCCCAGGAACCTTCCGAGGAGTGTGCAAGAAAATCGACCACTTCCCCGAGGATGCGGATTACGAGCAAGACACGGCTGAGTATCTTCTCCGTGAGTCCGCTTCCCTGTGCACCTCAGAGCTGCGCGCGCTCCCTGGGGACCCCCTTGCCCCATGCTGCGCTGGCACCCTCCTCCCCATCCCCCAGCACCCGGAGCTTCACCCAGCAGGTCCCCCCCCACTGCTGGCAGGTGGCCGATGGGTTGCAGCCCCCCAGGCTCCCCTCACAGCAGCGGTGACCCTCCGGGTTACCCAAGCGTGGCCATGTCACGCCGCAGTAGCAGTGTTAATGGCGCATTTGTCTGGCACTCGCTGTCCCCGTGGCTGGTCCTGGCAGATGCTGCGCAGCCCGAGCTTGTCTGGGTGCAAGGATGGCCGGGGACAGGGACCCCGCGGGTCCCTGGTGTGGCACCGCAGGGGTGCTGTGTTCATGCTGGTCCCCAAGTCTCTGCAGCCAGGCTGGATTTGCTGGCACTCGCCGGGAAAGCACAACTAGCATCTGCCGTGCGCTCTGCCAGCAGCAGCCGAGTGCAGGGAGACGGAGTAAAAATAGAGCTGGTGGCTCTCCTGGGAAAAGCAGGGTCCTCCTGCTCTCGGGGGCCAGCAGAGCCTCTGGGCAGGACCCGCAGGGTCTTTACGTGGGGGGTCCTGACGGTGGGGTGAGGCTGACCCTGCAGAGAAGAGGCACCGTCCCCTGAGCGCTTTGCAGACTCACGCACGAGCGAGCGCTGGGGCACCAAGCCGCAGGGTGACAGATGCTGGACACAAACGATGCACACCCTGACATGCAAGGCAACACAGACATGCACTGCCGGCATGTTGGCAAGCATGCACGTGTGTGACAGACTGCAAAGCCAGAAATGGCAAAAGGTTCATTTGAACACCTAAATTTCCAAACAAGTGAGAACACGGTGGCCTTGGAGGCGTTGGCATCTCTGGGAGCTGTCTGAGCTGCTGGGGCTGGGAGGAATCCCTGGGGACGAAGTGACCTGCAGCACCCATTGTCCTGCGCTCAGCCCCGATCCCCAGGCTGGGCAGTGGCCCCTGCCTGATGCAGCTGCTGCCTATCCAGATGTTGCTCTGAACTCCCCATTTTTCTAACTCTGCAGGGAGCCATCAGCTCTGCTCACCCATCTAAGAGGGGAATGTGTTTAATGGAATTGGCTTGCAATTTTAGTAGATTAGCGTTTAAGTTCTTCTCCCACCCCCTCCCACATTTAAAACAAAAAGTCTATTTTAAAGCCCCCAGAATGGCATTTTAATGGGGCTTCTCTGTATTTCTGTGCTTTTAATAAAGGCCCTAATAGAGGGATGAGAGCCCAAAGCAAGGCACAGTGTATCTTCAGTACAGCAGGTAGTGATTTGCTGCATTAATTACTCTTTACTGTCATTTTGGAAGCTGAACTTCCGATAGGCCATGTAGAAAAGACCCTTCTTTGTGTAGCTCTTGGTCAGTGACTCCTAAGCATGCAGAGAGGGGTCCTGCCAGATCTAATCCCCTTGGGGGTGGAGCCCAGTGCCAGGGTCACGGCGTCACACGTGGTGGGCTCGAGGTCTTGGGCTTTGTGTTCGTTTTGATAATGTTCCTCCCCTACATCAGCAAACAACTTTTTTGTTGTACTTTGGGTGTGTTAGTCAGTAAATTCTTGACTTTTGAAGCAGCTGCGATAGTTTGGGGACCCAAGGGACAGGTTCCTGACCCTTGTGGTTGGCGGTACTGTTCCTTGCCAGCCTGGTGAGATCTGGAGGGGAGGTCTCTGCAATCCCTCGGCTCCATAGTCACGTCCATAGGCTAAACCTGTGGGTGGTGTGTTTGGTAATGGGAAGGTAAATTGCTAGTGCTGACTGTGTGACAAGACTGGAAGAAATAAATCCCTGAAATAGCCTTGGAGGAAAAAAAAAAAGAAATTCAGGGTTTAAACTGTTTTTGTGATGGGAGGCCTGAATCACAGGGTTTGCAGGGCTGATGCTGGGCTCCGTAGCAAGCTCGGGGACAGGCAGAAGTTGCATAGGAGGGGCCGGTGCTGGGTCTCCCCACATCCCTCGTGGCAGCAACCCAGCGTGGCATTGCAACGATTCTTTCTGGGAGCTGGTGTTGGTACAGGAGATGCCGGCAGCCCCTGCTGCAGCAGCGATGTCGGGGGCCAACCCTGCCCTGCTCCCTGTCCCACAGGTGCCGTGAGAGCGTCCAGCATCTTCCCCATCCTCAGCGTGGGTCTGCTGTTCTTCGGGGGCCTGTGCGTGGCGGCCAGCGAGTTCTACAAGAGCAAACACAACGTCATCCTCAGTGCCGGCATCTTCTTTGTCTCTGCAGGTAGGAGCTGCCCGGCGGTGTTGGGAAGAGGGCGGCTCTCCTGGCGTGGAAGCGTTGGGAAGACACAGGGGAGCTGGAGATGGGTTGTGGGTCCTCCCAGGCCGTTGGCACAGAGGGATTCTGGGGGTTGTGAGCTGTCCCGTCCCAGTGGAAAAATCCTCATCGCAGGGGAAAACCAGCAGAGGTTTCTGGCAAGCGGTCGCCGTGCTAGACAGTACTTAAGGCATCCACCCCGCTCTGCCCCGAGCTGTCACCATGCAGGCGCTGCGGCCCAGGAGGGGTTCCCAGAGGGCGGCCATCTCGCTGGGGGAGCACTCCACCCCAGGGCAGGTTTTGGGGGGCTCTGCCCTCCGTCACTGCCAAGCAGTAGGTCTTGGGACCAGGCGAAGGCAGGTACTCGACTGGCAGCACCAGGGACCGGGCAGCAGGCAGAGGGACTGCCACAGTCCCACAAGGAAAAACACTCTTTTGAGAGGCCGTTCCTTCTGGATTACTCATTTCTCCGTGCACTGTTCCCCAACGCTTCCACTGATTATCGTATGACAATGTCTTTGTCTCAAGGAACTGCTCTATTTTGTGTTTTTTCTTCTCCCTACAAAGAGACAAATTACTCTCCCTCCTTCGGCTGGCAGGAGCTGCTGATGCAGATGAGGAAACAACAGAAAGAACATAATCGATTCATTAAGTAAATCCAGGAATACATCAGCCACTCCCCGGCCCTGCGGCACAGCCCCGCGGTGCTGCTGGTAGTGCAAAAACTGCCCAGATCCCAAATAAAGCCTCCGGCCTTCACCAGGAATGAAAAAAGACGGAGCTGTTCCCACTTCCCTGCGCTCCCCGGGCTGTGGTGAGCCGGGGTTTGTGCCGGAGGGACCCCCTCCGTGCCCCGTGGGTTGGCTCTGCTCCGGCCACAGTGCTGGCACTGGCTGGGCTCCGGTAGTCCATTGCTTAGTGAGCAGCTCTGCAAAGCAAAACCAGCACTTGAAATGTCCCTTTTCCAGACAAAATAGCGGTTGTTCCTCCTGCTCCTTCAGTATACGTGAATATGGATGTATACTGGGGACAGCAGCAGAGGTCTGTGAGGGGTTTTGGCCCCGGTGCGCTGGCAGGTGGGTTGGTGTCCCATGGGGATGCGGCCATGGCCTCTGGCACCGTCCTTGCCTGCCGGGCACCCTGCGGGTTGCGGTGGACAGGGCTCCTCCCACCTGTGTCCCTCTGCTGCCAGGAGAGGATTGGGGTGCTGCTGTCCCCCATCCCTCTCCTGCCGCTCAAGTGAGCGCCTTTCCCTCTTGTCCAACCCTAAAGGTCTGAGCAACATCATCGGGATTATAGTCTACATCTCGGCCAACGCGGGGGACCCAGGGCAGAGCGACTCCAAGAAGAGCTACTCCTACGGCTGGTCCTTCTACTTTGGAGCCCTGTCCTTCATCATCGCCGAGATGGTGGGGGTGATCGCTGTGCACATGTACATCGAGAAGCACCGCCAGATCCGTGCCAAGTCCCACTCGGAGCTGCTGAAGAAGTCGGCCTTCACCCGCCTCCCCCCCTACAGGTACCGCTTCCGCCGGCGGTCCAGCTCCCGCTCCACCGAGCCCCGGTCCCGGGACATGTCACCCGTCAGCAAGGGGTTCAGCACCATCCCCTCCACCGACATCTCCATGTTCACCCTCTCCAGGGATCCCTCCAAGGTCACCATGGGGACACTGCTCAACTCGGAGCGGGACCACGGTTTTTTACAGGTCCATAACTCCATCCCCAAAGAGTTCAAGGAGTCTTTGCACAACAACCCGGCCAACAGACGAACCACGCCGGTCTGAGGCGGGCAGGGGCGTTTTGTCAGGCTGCATGACATCATCCTTGTGACGGTGTAACCCGTGAAATCCTGTTTTTAAGGACAAACCCAGATGGCTCCCTGTGCCCCTACCCGCGGGGCTGTTTTTTCACTCCTGAAATGCCACTGGCCGGGCCAGGCCACTGCGCCCACGGTGGGACCGGGACCCCCGCGCCCCTCCCACCCCGGTGGGGAGGGGACAGGGGCTGCACTGTGACCCTGGCCGTGGTGCCCCTGCAGACTGAGCGGGGCTTCCATCACCACCCGGGACAGTGGCTTCCCGAGGTCTCCATCGTTAGTGTTGCTCATAATCGCAGTGTTACCTTAGCTGTATGTCCCATGGAAATGCTGGCGATAGCCCTGTCTGTGAGAATCCTTAATCTGGTAGTTACATTTAAGCGAAACTGCCTGGAAGTCCGGAGTTTGAAGCACTGAGGCGGTGCCGTAGCGAGTGCTCGTGTTACGAGACCCCTTTCCCTGTCTTGATGGATGGAGTGCTCGGGCTGGGTTTCTCTATGGCGTTTCGTGCATGCATTAAATAGCTTGGAATTCAATTTTGTCATGTCGGGTTGGAAGAAACATCCTTTTGCAATTTTCTGTGGTCTTGAAAGGGCTTCTTTCTTTCCTTCTTTCTTTCCTTTTTTCTTCCTTTGGTGCATTCAGGCCATGAAAGGACTCAGGAGCAGAATTCCTCCAATGACTGGTAGCGATTAGCCAGCGTTTAATTAACCTCTAATGTTGCAAGAAAATGAATTAATTCCCTAAAATTAATACACACGCGGTCACAAATTGCTGTCTGGGCACAACCAAGGAGGTGACGCTTGACCTGGTGGTACCGAAGGTCAAGCTGGGTTGATGGCTGGGCTGCCGGCTGCGGGCTGCGTGCGGATGGTGTATGATTCTATAATGGCTGGGAGATCGATGAGAAAAATAACAATAAAATCGTCCAGTTTGGCAAGCAAGTTACTTGGCTGAATAGGTCGCACTGACCCTGCTGCGGGCAGCTGGAAGACCGCATGCTGTGTTTCACGGCAGCATCGACCTCTCCCGTAGCTGCGTGGGGTGCCCGGGCTGTGGGGATCTGGGGGAGCAGCCCCCCTTCAGCCCCCCACCTCGCTCTCCTGCCCTTGGTGGTGCTGCCCTGGTTTGTGTAGGGGGGGGCTGGTGGGGCACATGGGGCACTGCGGGGTGGGGGGCTGTGTGTGCAGCCCCCCCCCCAAGCCTAGGCACCGACAGGGTGAATGCCCCAAGGACAGTGGCTCAGACAGCCATTTCCCCCAAAAGGTACCACAGTGGGGTGATGTCACCTCCCCGGGGGTGGCCGGGCGTCCCGGGGCCGTTGTGGCAAGACCCCTTTCCCAGGGAAACGCCGATTTCGGAGCCAACTGTAAGCCCTCCTTGGGGAGCACCTCTCCCAGCTGCGCTGCTCTGGGCGTTTGCCTGATGGGTGTCAGTGTGTGCCCGTCCCCTCCGAGCTGCTTGGTGGGGACGTGCCAGCTGCCTGCGTGGTGTGACAGCCAGGGGACGGCGCGGGCTGGAAGGGAGGACATCAGTCTCTAAATGCCAAGGCGTATGTGTGCAGCCAGAGGTTTGGCTTTAAACGTCGAGCTGCTTTCTCTCGCTGGAGCGGAGCTCGTCTAAACGGAGGCGGTTTTGAAGTAGCCGGTCTTACAATTTGACGTGTCACTTAATTGAAATCTTATTTAACCTTCTAACAAAAGTGATGGATTCCCACGGAGTCCCTGGGGGGAGCTCATTAGGCAGCCGCAGGTAATCTGGGGCCGGTGGAGCTCTCATTTACTCATGCTCTCTGCAGAAGGGAAACATCTGGTGCCTGGTGTGTGTTCCTGTGAGCAGCTTTGCCCGGGGTCTCCCATCCGAAGACAGAGCATGGCCGGTCATGGAGCACATCCTAATTCGTCCTTGGAATAACACCAGCTCGCTGTGGGAAACCCCGTGTGGGAGTTCTGCTGGAGCGAAATCCCTCTCGGAGCCCCTCAAACAGCCCCGGCAAGGGCCGTCTGCCCCTCCGCAGGTCCGGGCTGCGTGGGGTTGCAAGATTGTGTGCTGGTTCTTCATCTCCGTTGCTGCTTATTTGCCGCTATTGCAAGGGGGTTTGTGTGAGAAGACCGATTCAGATGCTAATTAGGCCTCTTAATTGCCATAGTTGCTGATTGCATGTATTAAAAACAGTTGAGGAAGCGTAGCACTCTGATCTTAGGGGAATATTTAAAAACAAAGTAGTGGAAGGACTGGCTGTGTGAGACGCGGAATAAGCTGCATTTTAACTTACCTGGCGTGTGGCTGCTGGTCTGGCCGGGGCTCCTGCCCAGCTCCCTCCCGCAGCCTCGAAGCAAACGCGGGGTTTGCTTTATTAACATATTAACGCACCCCAGAGCTCTGGCTGTCCTTGACAAAGATCTGAAATTAAATCCCTACCGATAATTAATCTGTTGGTTGTGCTAGGGAGGTCCGTGTGCTCAGCCTGAGCCCCCCCAGCCCTGCAGCTTCCCCGGAGCAGAGCGGTGGGAATCCTGCCTGGGACTGACGGCTCCCGGGCAGGGAAGGGGCAGGAGGGATGCTCGGAGGGGAGGCTGATGGGCTGACTGTCGGGATCGATGCATGCGGAGCAGCGCTTTTAAGCAGATCGTTAGAGACTCTGATCACGAAAGCCACACCGAGACCTTCATTTACCATCCCCTCCCTGTGACGCCAGTGTTATCCACAGTGGTGCCGACCCCGGGAGGGGTTATGGTGCTGCGGGTGGGGGTCTTGCTCCAGCTGCCCCGACATCACGCTGAGCAGCCCCTGCCCGGAGCCTGGCTGCTGTGGCCCCGTAACAGCCCTGCCCGGCTGCACAGACGTCACCAACCTCTAGATTTTATACACGTACACGCTTTGTGCCTTAAAGGAAAGACGTATTTTTTTTTTTTCAGAATTAAATCTCCAGAAAGTGGGCTCCAGCCGAGTCGCTGAGTGCTGCAGGTAAGGAACCCTGCTTGTCTCCATCAGGTGAAGCAAAGCACATGAACAGAGTACGTTCCAATTAAACCCAAACCCCACAACAGCAGCAGCAAAGCCCTGGCTGTGCGGGAGGCTCCGTTCTGGGCTTTGCCCCGGCACAGCACGGTGCCTGGTGCGGTTTGAGCCCTCCTTAGCAGGACGGGTGGCTGTCCCTGTCCCTGGGGCAGGGCTGGCTCTTGACATCGGTGCGTAGTTGTCAGGAAGATGCCTGACCAGCTGCAGATAAATTAACTCCTGCAGTGTGGCTAGTGTTGATAATACAACTGGAAGTGTTGTTATCATTGTCAATGCTGCCGTCTCTATACAGTTATTGCCATTGCGGCAGTAAATCGGAGCAACCGTTTATCAGGGACCGGGATGCTGCTGTGCCATGTCCTGTGCACACGCAGGACACTCTGTGCCTTCAGGTGTCATTAAAGCCACAGTCCGGGCAATTTGTGGTGCCAGTGTTTTTCTTGAGGGCCAGTGAGGCAGGAGATCAGTTGGGAAAGGATGTTGCTTCGTTTCAAAGAGAGGATTGATTTTTCTGAAGTTAACCAAGTTATCCCTCAAGTCATTGAAGAGAAGCAGGAGGTGCCCCAGGATGTGTGCTGGCTGTCACCTTCCCTTGCGCCGTGCTGGGTGCCACGAGGTAGGCGGGTGCCGGAGAGTCACACAGCAAATGGTTTTCTCTCACTTGAGGCTAAATTTATGACCTGAAGCTGTTTGTTTCTGAGGCAGCTTAACTCCGGGCACTGCTCCTTCTAGTGCCGTTGTCCTTTGGTTCCAAGCTCTGCGACTCATCTCGGTCCCGCAGCTGGCTCGCTGCAGGCTGCCAGCGTAAAGCACCTCCAGTGCGGGTCAGTGAGCGGGGAGAAGACCCCTAGAGCTGCTGCATCAGTGGTGCCTCTGGTGTTGGGCTACCTCTACAGCACCCGCGTGAGGAGCTCCTGACCAGAGCTGTTAGACTAGAGTAGACTAGACTAGACTAGAGTATTTCACGTGGAAGGGACCTACAACGATCATCTGTTCCAACTGCTTGACCACTTCAGGGCTGACCAAAAGTCAAAGCATGGTATTGAGGGCATTGTCCAAATGCCTTTCAAGTACTGACAGGCTTTGGGCATCGACCACCTCCCTAGGAAGCCTGTTCCAGTGTTTGACCGCTCTCTCGGTAAAGAAATGCTTCCTAATGTCCAGTCTGAACCTCCCCATGCGCAGCTTTGCACCATTCCCACATGTCCTGTTCCTGGATACCAGGGAGAAGAGACCAGCACCTCCCTCTCCATGCCCCCTCCTCCAGAAGCTGCAGAGAGCCACGGTCCCATGCACAGAGGGGACCAAGTGACCAGGCAATACACGGCTGGGACCGCAGCACTCATCCTCAAATTGTTCCACGACGGCACACGGCCAAGCCGGGTAAAGAGTCCAACGGCAGTTTGGGGAGAGGTGAGGGAGCAGCAGCGGGGGCACCATCACACGGGGGCTGGTGGCTCCACAGCCCCCAGGCAGCTGCGGCTGTACAACCGCCTGAGCACCTTCGTGTCGCAGTGCTGGGGTGGGTCTGCAGCCTCCCAGGGCGAAGCGGGGCCATTTGGTTATGAAGGGAGAGCGGGCGGCCGGTGATTGAAGGTGTTTACTGCCACGTGTAATATCTTTCCTTCGTGCCGATGTCTTTCCCCTGGAAGAGAAAATCAATACCCAGGCTAAATCTGGAGGCTTCAATATTTTTTCAGAGAAGTGCAAATCAATATGGATTTCTTAACAAGTTTAATTTCAATACCTGAAAGTGCACATTCTGCCTATTTCCTGACCTTTCCAATCCTTCGGGGAGGAAGATTAAAAAGATTTGTTCAAATTCAACGAATTGAATCAGCAAATGCCCCATTACCTTGTTTTCTTTCTGCCAGACCTTGATAAACAGTATGATAGCCCATCGTCATTGCGTGGCTCCCGGTGCCTTGCCCAACGCTGTTCCCGACACCAGCCGTGCCATCCCACAAGCGAGGGCAAGCTGGGGCACGGATCCCTATGCCGATGCCCATAGCCGTCTCCATCGTGGGCACGGCAGCCCAGGGCGGTGATGAAGGGGCCGGGTGTTATGTCCAGATGCACTTGCTCCCCTTCTCTGAGTCCCAGCACTCCCACATCACAGAAACAAACCCAATGCTACATTTGCTTCTGAGCAGCCTGATTTAAGGGTGCTGCAGCGTTCTGTATTTATCCTACGATGCCTTTACGGAGTTTTAGATCATTGTGTGATCACTGTAAGTAGTGCAAAATGAGTGCAAGCTTCTAGGCTGGTCCGGCTGGAGCAAAAGACGTCAGGTAATTTAGTCACTGCCCTTGGAACGATCCCACTGGATGGACAGAACAAAGACCATCTATCCTGTTACGCTACTACAGTAAACGCAGCCGCTAAGGTCAATGCCTAGTGTTTCAATGTCAAATATAATAGTGCCTGTCACCATGGGTTACTTGCAGCTCAGCGTGGGTAAAGCGGGACTCTGCATCGTGGGGGACGCGGGCACGGCTGGGTGCAGCCCTGAGGCGCAGAGGGACACAGCTATAGCAAAGGGAACTGGAGATGGCTTTCCCGTCATTGCTGGGGCTTTCGTTTGCTGCTCATCGTGGGCTTACGTTCCTGTTTACCTCTCAAGGGAGGGTTTTAATTGCTGTATTGGTGCTGTAACAGACAGAAACCCAATGGCGAACCGCCTGCAGTCAGCCTGCAGACGCTGGCACTCGCACAAAGAGCCACGGAGGGGAGATGTCAGCTGGGTTGTGTCTGCAGCAGATAGCTTTTCTTTTCGCCCTTTTCTCCCAAGTCCAAATCTACATCAGGATAAGCATACAGACTTCACCATGGTTTGCCGCGAGGGAAGCTCCCTCGGTCTGCGTTCCTGCAGAGCAGCTGACTCTTTGGCTGTTCATTTCTTGACGTTGTCCTTTGCCCTTTCTTGCTTTGATTTGTTGGGGTTTTTTTACTGTTTGCAATAGCTCATGAAAGCCTAGGTAAGTCCAAGAAATTTATATCACATGTTTATTATTTACTTGATGGACAGTAATGGCTTCTGTGGTGCCATTACTATATGTCATCTAAATCCAAATGCTGAGATGCTTCAAAGGGCAGCCTTTCATTCGGGGACTGGAATAGCTTCTCCGGCATCGTTATCATCCACCGTGAGTGCCTGCACACCCATAAATCTTCGGCTGACCACAGCCACTAAACCCAGCTCTTAAAAAGTTCCCCAGAAATTTTTCAACAAATAAGACTTTCGCCTGCTTGCACAGTGAAGTCTCTTTGCTAATATACTCTTGTCCCTCTGTCGTTAACCTCCCTCTGGTCACTAGAGGAGAAAAGCCTCTTTGACCCACCAGACTTTGTGTTGGAGAAGGTTGATGTGGTGGGGGTGTTTTAGGGGGGTGGGGGACGGGTGCTGTGTGCCTGCGGCTGCATCTCTGGAGCTGCCCCCGAGAGCCGGGGGAACCCCCCACGGCGCTTCCTGATGGCTGCCCTGGGAAGGCCATGGGAAACAGTGATGCAGGTAAGTGCGATTAGTAATTAATTATTGCTGGTTCTTATTGCCTGCTCCTGGGGGAGGCTGCAGCCCCCAGGTGAGTTGGCAGCTGATGTTTGTTGCAGACCTGCGAGTCCTCTGCTAGGGCAAAGCCTAACACGGGGCCGAGGGCTTGCGACAGAGCTCTCACCTCACTCTGTGCTGCATCCCTCCTGCGGGTTGTTCGTGGTCTTGGGGGCTTCCAGGAGGTGAAATCTTTCAGGAAACAAGCCCAAATAAAGCACCAGCCCCTGTGGCTATTGCATGCTGCTGGGCAGCCCACAGGTGCTGCAGGAACCCCCTCGGGGACACACGAGCTCGGGTGGGTGCTCCCAGAGGGGAAAAACAGTCCAGCCATGTGTCGGCTGGTGTCCGCCAGCGGGGACCTGCCAAACCCCGTCTGTCCCTGCTGGGAGCCCAGCGCAGGCGATGCTGCAAAGCAGTGAGAGCGCGCGGGAGTTACTGGCGTTGGTGACCCTGGTGACAAGTCCCCAGACAGCATCAGGGGGAGCAGATTTACGGGAGTGTTTGTATGTGCCACTTCTCTGAGGTGCCACCTTGCACGGATGCCAGCTGACATTTTTTTTTAAGTCAAGCTCCCTTTTTCTTGATAAGCTGGTTTCTATCACTGGTCAAAAGGAGCCTGCCAAGAGTATAAATTCTTCCAGGCTTGTTCTCACCGTGCCCAGTGCGGGACAAGGCTGATAACAAATAGTGCCGGGATTGCACAAACTGTCCTCCCTTTCCGTCTTTTGGGGGGTTTGTCATTACAATTTTTGGACGGTCTCTGCCGGTTCAGCAGCCTCCTGGCATCAGGTGTCCAGGGCCATCAGCCAGAAGCAGCCACGCACTGAGCCGTAGGTGCAAGGACAGGAATTTGCATTATATATAGTACAGATGATCTGATTTGCAAAGTTTGTGGCTAAATGAATACAGGATCAAATTTTACCAGTAACTGAAGCGACTGGAAGACTCCGAGTTCTCGCTTGCACAAACCTTGTCCCTAAGGCCAACCGGATGCACCTTTCTGCTCTCTTTTTAACCATTTGTGGTGGGTTTTGGCTCTCCTATTAAGCAACTTTCCATCCTCTTTAGTTTCCCTAGATACTCTCGTTTCTTCCAGCCTCATTAGCATTCCCACCACTGTCACAGTATTGGCTCTCTCCTGCCCCATCAGAGACTGGGGCGATGCCAGCAGTCGTGAGCGGGAGAGCCAGACCCCGCAGGGGTGGCCGCCACCAGCCTGGCGTGTCCCCTCACCTTGGGACCAACCTACTGAGACGCCAAGGGGCAATGATGCTCGTCCACGTCCGCCTTGTTGCAAAACTCCCGAGGGGATGTAACGCCTCTAGAAGGAGCCCGGGGAGCTGGAGGGCTTTTGCCCAGCCTGCCATGGGTGTTTTTAGGAGCGCTGCACCGGCACCTGCTTTGCAAAGCCTCTGCTTCCAAGGGTATGTGTTTCTCCCCCCGTGAGAGCGGCGGTGGCTGGAGCTGCCCGGTGAAGGCTGTGCCCTCAGCCGTGCTTGGTGGCAGCTGGGACACGCACACGGCCAGGTTGGATGGGGCTTTGAACAACTTGGTCTAGTGGGAGGTGTCACCGCCCATGGCAGGAGGGTTGGGACTCGATGATCTTTAAGGTCCCTTCCAACCCAAACCTTTCTCCATACTCCCCCCAGCACAGCAGGTCCCATGGGCAGGGCTGGGTGCTGCCCTCAGGAGCATGGGACACTCCGGTGCCAGGGGCTTCGCAGTGCCACCACACGTGCGCTGCACCGTTGGCTCCAGCAACCAGCCTGCAACTGGGAGCTAATTAATGGGTTTCTGGACCTCTGGTCTGTGATGGCAAATTGGGGAGGAGTTCTCCTGGGAGCTGAGAAGCCGTTTGGAAGCGGAGGAGAAAAGGGAGCTTTAGCTCTGCAGCAGCGAGGGAGCTGCTGCCACCAGAGCAGTGACAGCAGCCGCAGGAGCCCCTGGCTGCCCAGGGACAGGGACAAGCACACGGGTGGGACGGAAGCGGCGTGGGCAGGACCAGCTCAGGGCTCCTGCGTGGCTGCCCAGTGATGAACATGGACCTGAGCAGCCCCAGTGGGTGTGCGGGAACTGAGCTGTGTAATTTGCAGTCGGGGGGATGAGCAGCCCAGGGCTGCAGCTGCAGCGGGAGATGACAAGGTGCCGTCCTGTGCAACGGCAGGTACCTGTGTTGGCCGCTACAGGGAAAAGCGGTGGTGGCCACTGCTCGGTGACAATACATCAAATGAGTTAGCGGTGGGTGGGATGCGGTGCCAAGTCAAGCGCTTGGCGAGGGTGGGTCAAGGCCACCGTGGGAATGTCACTGGTGCTACAAAACCCCGGGCAAGGATGGCAGATCTCATGGCTGGAGACGTCAGGGGTAACTGCTGGCCTGGGAGAGCAGGACAGGGGGACCGCTGGAGGCACGCCGGGGACAGGAGCGGTGAAGCTCCTGCCATTCCCAGGGGAGGACTCGGCTCCTGCCCGGCCCGGCCCTTCAGGCGCCGAGTTCACGTCTGCAGTGCCACTCTCTCTTTGCAGAACTAAAGTTTCAGCTTCTTTAATAACCCCTGGGTCCTTTGGAAAACTGCAATGGGTTGCATTAAGAAGCAAGTTGGTAAGTTTATTTTGATGAAATACAATAATTATCATGCTTAGCAGCTGTTGCTATTTAAAATAAGAAAAAACGGGGCTTGCATTGAAAATGTTTTGTAAACCATGTGCACCAACAATCTGTTCCAGTGAAACCAGCCATTATGGAAACGGTATAATAGCAGGAGCTCATTATGGAAAGTTAAATTGCAAATCATATTTTGTTTCAAATGAGCTAGATGAATGCATAATTTGCCTCAAAGAAATAGTTTTGTAGTTCTGATCCTCCTGCCAAGAGCTGAAGCTCTTGGGCTGCAGCTGCCGGAGTGTCCTGATTGTCCATTTCAAACTACAGGAAGTTTTGGTTTCAAAGGAAGATTTGAAGAGAGAAAG
>VZSZ01004937.1:308397-319143 GCA_013398815.1 Ibidorhyncha struthersii
TTTAATAAAAACGCAAAGTGCGAACCCACACACACCCCCACACCCCCCCAGTGCTTTCCAGCTGCTGTGGAAATTCTCCGTCTGCCCAGGTTTGGGACCCTACAGAAACGCCAGCTCCATGACAGTGGAAGTAGTGATAGGATGAGGGGTAATGGCTTCAAACTGGAAGAGGGGAGATTTAGATTAGATATCAGGAAGAAATTTTTCACTGTGAGGGTGGTGAGACACTGGAAGAGGTTGCCCAGAGAAGCTGTGGAACCTCCATCCCTGGAAGTGTCCAAGGACAGGTTGGACAGGGCTTTGAGCAACCTGGGCTGGGGGGAGGTGTCCCTGCCCATGGCAGTGGGGTGGAACTAGGTGATCTTTAAGGTCCCTTCCAACCTAAACCATTCTATGAGTCTATGAACCATGGCTCCTCTTCGTTTGTGCCAGTGCCACCGCGACTCTGGAGCCTACTGGCGGTGCTGGCAGCAGTGGGGCTGGCTGTTGGTTGCTTTGCTGAGGAGCATTTTGGCGTACATTTATCTGCTTGAGTAGCACCAGCCTGTTCTGGGTAAGACTGCCCGGCTCCCCTCCTGCCAGCCTGGCCTCTGCCAGGCACAGCGGGAGGAGGAGGTGGACAGGCACCATCTCCTCCAGGATCTGCCTGGTACTCTCCAAATTTGCTTTGGTCGGCTGCAAAAGTCCTTCCTCAGGACTGCTGCAATGCCAGCGAAAATGAGGCGATGGGAAGAGCAGCCATGTGTCCCAGCGCAGGCGTGAATGCTACAAGAGCTGGTAATGACCAGCAGCATGGGGGGGGGTGGGGGGTGGCACAGCTCGATCCTTGCTCCAGTGCCTCTGCCTCCACCCTCAGCTGGATGCAGAAATGATCCTGTCCATGCAGGAAGAAGACGAGAGCCCTGCTCATAAGTGCAGACTCCGAACTGAGGGCTAACAGCTATTTTGCGTTACTTCACAATTGCTGTTGAAGTGCCAACACCTTTGCCTTTCCCTCTTCCCAGCATCATGGCAGCCTCGAGTCTCAGACTGAAATGAAGAGCTCTGAGTCGCCACCATGGCTATGGGGCTAAACAGGGCGGGTCTGGCCCCCTCACGCTGAGGACACTCTGGGTGGCTATCTCCATCTTCTGACCGTTGCATTGTAATGGTCCTTTACGGGAGAAGACCAGGAACCCGTACTCTGGACCTTTAGGCTCCTCCATGCCTAGGAGAGACCTTCGTTAGCATACCACCTTCCACCCAGTGGGGCTTTCTCCCCAGTAGGGCCATGGCAAAGCTCTGCGTGCAGGTGAACAGGCGGAGGTCCCGCCTTGGGGCACAGATGAGGCAGACCCAAAGTGAAGGTCTTCTCCTCCTGGCTGTGGGCTGCCGTCCCCCGGGCTCAGCAGCTTTGCAAAACCCCGGAGCGATTCTGTGCTGCTGCCATTGCTGAGAGGTGTCAGGCTCCTTCTTTCACGAGGTGGCAATGGCGAGTTAGTTTTGTCTTTTCTTTCACCGAGCGGAATAATTAGTGACTCGAGATTCATTAAGCAGCAAGGTCACCCCTGGCATTCTCCACGCTGAGAGCAGGGATGAGATTCAGAGTTGGCGTGGAGCAGTGTCAGTGATGGCGAGATAACAAGCCGGCGTCTTCCCAGAGCCAGTGAATTCCCTGGAGGAAGGGGAGACATCCCCGCCAGCAGCGTGATCCCTTCCTGTGCCTGCTGTTCGGGATGCAATGAGCCGGCAGGAGGGCTGAACTCTGCCGGCCTCAGAAGAAATGCTGGTGCTGCTTGTTTTCAGGCTGAGTCTGCAGTGCCAGACCCAGAGGTGGGCTCATCTCATGGCATCATTTTGGGATAGGATCAAAGGAAAAACCTGCAGAGGACATCTTGCTTTATCTTGGGATCGCGACCCAGGGAGAGAACCATCCCAACAGGACAGAGCGTTCTGGGGTGCACAGTGCCAGGGCGGCCAGTCTGGCATGCTTTCAGGCATGAGCAGCAGTCATCCCAGGGCAGGCTCATTAGGGGGAAACTTACTGATTAAGTTTTTTATATGGCTTTTATGACTTCTTGGATAAATTAGCTGTGATTATTACAGGAAAAAGTTACTTTTACTCCAGAATACTGTTCACGCAGGGAGGAATTATTTGTCCTGCTCTACCTCTCCTGATTCATTTTGTGACGATGACAAACCCCTGACGAGGAATAAGTTGTCATCTTCTTCCTGACTAGTCGATAGGGTCAATTTTCTTCACCTTAGTAAAAAAAGGTAATAAATTCAGAGATCCATGTAAATTCATGACAAAGGATACCCAGACTGAAAATTGCTGGTCCTTGCACTGGAGAGTTTCACTGTTTTACTTCTATCTGTCACGGCTCGCATCTAGGGCTTTTATGTTTTTATATTGCTGTGAACACAGCAGCGTGGTGCCCCCAGGGTTCGCGTGGGCTCAGGCGGGTTTGGCCCAGAACTGGCCGGCTGTAGGGGAGTGGGGCTGCGCTGGTACCCGGGACTGAGCCATGGCATCGTCTGCCCGGGCACGGGCACCACTGCTCCTCCCAGCTGCAGCGGCACTGCCCGGTGTTGAGATCCACTAAAACCGAGTCAACACACCTCCGCTGGTCTATTACAGGGGCATGTATGGTCTGCAGTGTGTTGGGGCGGATAAGCGGAGCTATGGAGGGAGCAGCTCCCGGGACCTACAGGCCGGGATTTTTGCTTATTCACTTGCTTGTTTTGCTTGTTTCCCGTGACATAAAAGCAGGTCTCTGGATTTGTTTTCTGTATTTCTGCCCAACTTCTGTAGTTTCCCTCAACTCTAAGTCTCTCAAGCCTAAGGGAGCTGGCAAACATCAGAAACTTGAGGTAGATTGCAAACTGGGAGAGAACTTTGGAAAACGACTTGCAGATGAGCTGTGTCCATGCTTGCAGACTTGTGCTGAGAGAATTTCCCTGGTTTCCAGGACATTCACATCCAGACACGCTTTCCCCAGAGGGACAGCTGTTGTGGTCAGGTTTCCGCTGCCGGTGCGCAGTTGGTTCTGTATTTCAATGTTTTTCTAGGCTTCTTCCTTGTGATAATGGGCCTCCCTTCCTCCTGGCCCGGTGGTGGGAGGTAATGGGGCCGGCAGCGTGCATCAGCCTTGGTTTTCTCCCTGAATTCCTGTTATTTGGGGATCAAACACCTGTGAAGTATTGGGCAGTACCAACAGGCAGGAAAGATGCCTAAAACACGGGCTTTATTACGATGCCAAAGGACAAAACTAGGGAAAAAAGGCAGCCCGGCTGTGTAAGCGCTGGGCTGGGCGTCGCGGGGCGGCTGTGCTGGGCGATGCCCTCCCGGTTCAGGGGCCGTCGGTGTGTGCTGCCGGCTCGGCACCGCAGCAGGTCCTTGCTCTGTCTTCATCTCCCATGCGAACTGCTGCGAGGCTCCGTGCCTCTTCTGCCTCCTAACCCTGCGGTACTTAGGTGACTGTTTTGCAAAGAGGTGTAATACGTGCCTGTCTCTGCCGCAATGTCATGGTCCAATGTTGGATTATTAATTTAAGACAAAATGTATTTATTTCTTATTAAAAAAAAAAAAATGAAGGCCTTTGCACAGGGCTACCCTGAGAGCACCCCATGGGGCGGTGAGCTCTGGTCTCTCCTCTAGACTGAGGAGCTCTGGGCAAGCCCAGGTCTCATCTGGCCACGGGGCTCCCGGACCATGGGTGGGAACATGCCATGTGGTGACAGGAGACCCTCGGCTCTCCACGTCCGTGAGAAGATCCTGACGCCACTGAGACTGTCACAGGGTGACACTGTGCCACCAAGGTGTCCGAGTCTGCCCCCCACCCCCTGGACCTCTTGCGAGCATGGCAGGGAGAGCCCACGAGCATCTTCAATGAGGGCAGGACAGGAACCACAGTAAGAGACGCTATCTTATGAAAATCCAAAGTATTGTTTTCTGAGCTGGGCACCTGGGAGCGGGTGGGTGTCCCTGAAAGATTGTGGGAGAAATTGACTCTGAGGTCTGGGCACACTGTCACCACGATGCTCCCGGGTGGGTGGCCAGGCTGCCCCTCCAGCCAGGGCACCGCTGCTTCCCAGGGCTCGGGGGTTTCCCAGTTCCTAGATGGTAACTTGTGCCCAGCTGGGATGGAGACGGGCCACTTGCTCACTGAATCCTCCAGCTGAGGAGGCCAAGATGAAAACATGGGTTTCATTTCAGCTGGTAAAACCGCCTGGGTGAAAGGAGCAGGGGCTGGGGAGGGAGCGGCTGCAGAGGTTGCCTGGGGAACAGCGGGCAGGAGCAGCGGGGTGATAAGATGTCATTTTCTCTGCATCCAGGGGCTGTTTTGCACAGGTATAAAGTACCAGTGCCACACAGGATGGCAGGGAATTAGCAGCCCCCATTTATGGGCTGAGGGAGGAATGACACAGAGCCTGGGAACCCTCTGAAGCTGTCTGGCACCGTCATCTTACACTTGTGCCTCTCAGCAGTTTTGGAGTTACAGACTTTCCTGTCTTCTAGTGCACTTCAAGGCTTAATTAATGTTTGAGAAGCAATTTACAGATGAAAAGCACAAACATGTAACAATCCCCCAAAACAGGTTGGTCAGGAAGACGACTGACCCACAATGATGCTTTGCTAGATGCTTTCTGATGGCACGCACGTGTTGGAGTACCAGTTTCTGTTGCGCTGGGGTGCTGAGCAGGGATGGAGGCTGCTGCCTACAAACACAGCTGGGCCGAAACCAGCGTCTGCACTCGCCCGCTGCCTGGGATGCCAGATTTCAGCAGAGACATTACGTTTTTGTTCACACACTACATTGCAAAGGAGCTGTTGGGACAAGTGATCCCAAAACATCTGAGCATTTCTGATGCTCTGCGAGAGCAGTACCCAATCTGTGGGGAGAGTTAAATCCCTCATTAATCTTGGGAAACACGTGTGGCATTTCCAAAAAGACCAAAGGCAGTCCTGTGATATCAAACTGCTATTCAGCGTCTTAGGATCTCTGGGTCCTTCTCCTTTGCCTGTTAATTATTTCTTCCTTTCACTTCATAAACTGCAGAACAGTTCCTCACAGATATCTGTAATATTTATTAGTATTTAAAATAATAAATAACACCTTACTTGGGCCCCCTGGGCCCATTCGTCTGGGCCAGTGCCACCCCAGAAGCCATACATCAGCAGAGCAACGGTAGTGCGATGATGTGCGACGCTGATATGTCACCCAAGCACCAGGACTCTGATGCAGTGCTCCGTGCAGGGCTATGGCTCCCGTTATAGGTGACTGGCTGGTGGTGCAGCCCTGACCATTACAAACGATTCGGATATATCCTAATCTTTAATGGATTGTCCTGGATCTGTAATGGACTTTTTCATTAAAAAGTAACTGGACAGTTTACGGGCGGGCAGGCAGATACAGGTGGGTGAGAAGGCTCTGAGGAGCTTTAACAAAACCAACTTCCACATCTGGGTAAGTAGTTTGAATTCAGACAAGTAGAAAATGGCCAAGCTGGGCAATCCACTGGGCAGCCGTGGGGTACTGTAACTCTGGGGTAAAAGGAGCTTGCAGTATCTCCAGTTCCCGGGCATGGGTACAAAGGTCACAGCCAAACTCCCTTCTCAGTCTCCCAGCAGAAGGGCCAATGATTCAATTAGGGATGTTGGCTGGGCACAAAATAAGAGAATTCTGCTTCTTCATCCCATAATTATTCTGTATTGTTCTGAGAATAACTGGAGGATTCACGGCTTCCCCAGCTGGGCTATCAGGCCAGCACATTTCACACGTATTCGCCAGGCAGTGCCCAAAACTCCATTTTTCAGTCAGAACAAAGGCACAGGATATTTATTAAAAACAAGAGGATATGTTCTGATTAGCTTTGGTCTGGTTCTGACAAAGTTCCTACTAGTTACAGTGGCAAAGATAAGGAAAAGTCTGGATTTCTTTCTCGGCTGATACTATTGTCTCATCAGCTGAGTGTGATCCAATGTTAATGGTCCTTTGCCTTTTATGTGACAAAATCCCCTTCCCTTTCTCCCTTGAACAAAATAGTTTTTAAAAATCCTAAACAAACCCAGGAAGATCCGTCTCCGTCTGCTTTTGTGCTTTGCAGCTGGAAAGGTGTGCTGCACGGACAGCTGGGGGCTCCGGCTGCGTACGGGAGAGCCTGGCTGCACGAGGCTGGCGTAGATCCACGATGATCAGCGTTTTAAGCTTGCGGGTGAAAGGGAAAATCACCAGAATTGTGCAGGAATCAGGAGCTTTGGTTTCAGAAAGGAGTAGCACCGAAACCTTTTGGAATCTTTGAAGTATCCTCATCGTGGCCGAGGGACCAGGCTTAGAGGTGGAGGAACATGGTCAAGATCACACGTAATTCATCCACTGCTCTGAGTTTTAACGCAGCATGTAGAGGATTATACTAAATTATGATGATTTGCTTCTTGTTCTTAAAGTCTGTGAGCATTCGAGTAAAGACAGCCAGAGTTCAAGCAGCTGTGGGTGTGCCACGCTTGGGGAGTACATTGGTTTATGGCAATAAACGGTTTGTGGATATAAAGACTAAGATGGAAATTTGGTGAATGTGATGTGTTGCCATCCCTAATGTGCTTAGTGACTGTGCACAGATGTTGGCATGCTGATTCCAAGATCTGCTTTCTTCCTTTATTCAGTGTCGTGCAGACATTTGCATGATATTCCTCTTGTCTAATTAGATCCCTTCGTTTGCCACCCTCTAGGCTCCGAGTTTTGATCATTGTGGTCAAAACGTAGTAATTTATCAATGGTAATAAGCTGGTGTGATGTGGTGGTGAGACACTTAGGTGTGTCTGTGGTGCGTGCACATGGAGCATAGGGGAGCTAAGTAGAAGATAGCAGGAGCAGGTAAGAATCCGAGTTTTGGGTTTTGTATTTTTTGGGGGTTTTTAAGTGTATTAATGACATTGTCATGCTTAATTAAGGCTTAGCTTTAACCAGTGCCTGCTCACAGCAGCTGTGCTACCTCGGAAGCTGGACTGATGACACGGAGCTGTGGCACTATGACTTACAGAGCAATGTGGATATTCCAGCCAAACTGGCCACGTGGGCCCTCAGCTCTGCAGGCGGTGATTTGGGCTCTTGCAACGCAACGTCCTCTGCTCTTGCACGGAACTCACAGCTATGGTTAAAAAAGAAAAAAAAAAAAAAAAAAAGTAGAGTCTTTGCTCCTGACAAAACGAACTGAAGAAGGAAATGCAAATACAGCAAAGACATACCTTCCCACTATGCCAACCTGCTTATTTGCTTGTCCTTTTCCAACAGACCTGCTCCTGCATCTCAGAAGCTATTAGAAATAATTTGTCCTTTCTGGTTTTGGGGGAGGGGGGGGAAAGGGTGTGACTCTTTTTTATCATTCAGTTGTACAACAGGTACTTTGCAGACACTCAGGGACAATTCTGTCTCTGGCAGCCCTCAGAATTTCAGAATCAAAGCAGCACAGACAACTGCGCTCAGCAAAAGGTGCTCAGTGCAGTACAGCAGAACCGTACATCGCTAAGCTGTTTCTAAATCGACAAAGTGGTAAATGAGATGAAGTTCTCTACCCAGCTCCTGATAATCTGTAATGGTAAAACACTGAAACTACATTTTAAAGCAGATAGTTTCTCTTTATTGCCCTTATTTAACTACTGTGTGAGTGTGCCCTAAAATGGAGACAACAAAACTTGTGTAACTTACATTTTAGGTTGTTTTGCACAACTTGGAGAATAATTTACTGCTGAATGCATTTGAAAGAAAAGGAGTTAAAAGTTACTGAAGTAACTTAAAGCTACAAAAATAGTCTTGATGCCAACAGGTGTGCAGAAAACACCAAGCCTTAATGCTGCTCTCCTTTTTGAATGACCTTCAGAACGTAACGCAGCTCCCTCTGAAAGCCACGGGGTATTTCCTTGCCTCCAAGGAGGTTCCCGTTTGTTTTTTGAAGTTATAAATGTGTGTAACCGAGAACGCTTTCGTACGTGCTGCAACAACAAGCTAATTGTTATGACGTTAGCATTTCTGTTGAGTGTGGTAAACATTGTTTAACAGGCGTGTCACACCTTTTGTGTATGACGAATGCATGTACGTAAATATCTGGCAGCATTCCCGGGCAGTCGGGGTCCGGTCACCCATCCTGCTCTGGGTACAGCTCTCTGGCCGCTGCCCAGATTGCCGGAGGTTATTCCTCTGATCTCACAGCTCAGCTGCTCGTGGGAGCATCCCTTATCCTGTTCAAGTCCAAACGATCGGTGTTAGCTCAAACAGCCCGAGCTGCTGACCATCACCAGGTCAGGCCAATTTGGCTGAACCGCTGGAGGGAGTCACCAAGCTGGTTCTGCTGGGCTCTGGAGGGGGATTAACCTTGGGCAGGGCAGAGCCGGGCAGCGTGTAAAGATATCGGCCACTTTGGACACATTCTCTCTTGGCTGTGTGAGCAGCCCCTAAGGCCGGGCGTCACCAGCCATCGCATTCATTTTAGGACACCTAATACGAGATCAAAAGGGCTGGGACTACACGGTGCGATGTGCTGACCGGGCACAAACTCCACTGAAGTTTATTGAAGAGGTAAATTTGTCCCAGCAGACCTTACCCAGATCAGGTATCACCTGCCGTCCGGCAACCAGCTAAAGCCAAAGGGCAGCGTAAGCACAGTAGGTATGGTGTTGCTGTCTGAAGCAACACCGCGTGGCTGCACCCATACCTGTTTTAGAACAAACTGATACGGCAGCTGATCCACCGTACACAGATCCGGTGCTTATGCGGAAGCTGGTTTAAAAAACGGTAATCTGGGTATGAAGACATTCTCTAATTGTTGAAAACGAAACCAAAGACAATCTACTCCCCCCTCTCTAATGGAGACAAATTGTTTTACACAGAACCTGTGTAGTTCGAAGACTCTATATGCCTCACATTCCCCTTGTTCATGGAGATCCTTTTTCCCCTGGAGTGTATGAAATCCCTAAATGTTACCTGCCAGGTTCAGATATCAGAAGTTTCCTAGCCTAAAATTTTAGACGAGAAGTGTTTTTTCCAAGCCTGTTAGTCTTTGCTACTTTTACTTTGAAAATGTACTTGTCTTCAGATTGATTTGTTTGAGATAGAGCTGCGCCAGCTGATAACTCAGAAGGTTTTCTCTGTGAAGGCTTGCGATAAGAAAATAAATATTTTTGAAGCGAAAGACTGTATTTTGTAAGTTTGAATAAGTAGGTTGGACATGCAACCAGCACACAACTTTAAACAGCTGGGGGTTTAATCACAACATTAATAAAAATATGATATCCACAAGAAGGTGACTAATATTAGCTGTATAATTTAATTTTCTGCATTATATTAGTAGGCAAATAACTGGTAAAGGAAAAATGAGGATTCATACAGAAATGTGCATGGTATAAATTGCTTGATCTCGTAAAAAACTTAGATGCCTGGAAAGAAAGCAAAGTGTGCATCATAGATTTCTGGAAATAACAAATAGCTCCTTTGCTAAAAAGCAATAATCTGCATAATGAAACATTAATAGATATTTTAAGTTGCAGTCATTGCCTGCATAATGAAAACTGTAAGATGATTTTTTCTGTCCTCATGCAGTATATTTTGCTGTTTACACACAGCACTTAATTTCCTTATTCCTGCTCCTCACGTTTTGTTCCCTGTTCTAATTATTTTCTTTCTCATTTCTAGTCCAGACTAACCATCCTTCCCTTTGCAGACGTGACCGTATCTAATCCTTTGGAAATCTGCTCTCAATTGTTTTTTCAGTCACCCTGTCAGACCCGTCTGCAATATTGGGGTGATGCTCGGCTGCGTGTCAGTAGCGTAACTGTTTTGTAAATTCAGTCATTTGTGTTTTCATGGGACATTTTGAGATGCAGACACAAAGATATAATAGTAGTATTTTCTTCTGGCATTTTTGTCATCTGTGATGCGTTCACAAGTGCCAAGATCTGCCCTGTGCCGAGGGATCCTCCTCCCGCCTGGGTGCTCTTCGCCCTGCGGGATGGTGGTGCATGAGGCGCAGGGATCACTCCTCCCGCTGTGTGACTGGCACTGGGGGGGCTTTACCGAACTGCTGCTTTGGCATGGCCCCTTCGGAGCAGAAATGGCAGCCTAATGACCTGCTGTGTCGTTTGTTCGCTAATGTAGGAAATAAGAGAAACGCCGTTGTTGTTTCCCACTGACGAAGTGGGAGGTCGAAGCCGCCCCGAAGCTCGAGCGGTGACAGGAGGGACGTCCCCTCCCTTCGCCGGACCCTTGCTGCGTCTCCCCCAGGCTGTCTTGCCCTGGCTGGCTGCTGTCAGGAGGGCACACCGGGTGGTGACAGCCTGGGGGGTGACAGGAGGGACACCAAGCAGTGACAGGCCAAGGGGTGACATGTCACCAGGCAGTGATGGGCCCAGGGCTGTTGGGAGAGCCACTGCAGGCCCAGGGGCGGACGGGAGGTGACACTGGGTGGTGAAGGCCCAGGTGGTGACAGGAGGGACACCACAGGCCCAGGGGGTGGCAGGACACCAGATGGTGACAAGCCAGGGGGTGACAGAGGGGATAGCACACACCTGGGGGTGTGGCGCGACACTAGGCAGTGCCAGGCCTGGGGGGGTGACAGGACACCAGGCGGTGACAGGCCCAGGGGTGTGACGGGACACCGGGCGGTGAGAGGCCGGGGGGTGACAGCAGGGACACCAGCGGCCCGGGGCGCTGACAGGGCCGCGGCCGACGGGCGGCGACGCCGAGCGGTAACGGCTCCCCCCTCCCCCCGAAC
>VZSZ01004937.1:319632-355460 GCA_013398815.1 Ibidorhyncha struthersii
CCGCGGTAGGCGCTGTCGCGGAGCAGGCACCGCCTGGGCCCGACAATGTCGTGCGTCCACTATAAGTTCTCCTCCAAGCTCAACTATGATACGGTCACCTTCGACGGCCTCCACATCTCCCTGTGCGACCTCAAGCGCCAGATCATGGGCCGGGAGAAGCTGAAGGCGGCCGACTGCGACCTGCAGATCACCAACGCCCAGACCAAAGAAGGTGCGTGGGGGCGGCGGGCGCGGGGCCTCGGGGAAGTGAAGGAAAAGCAGCTGCTTTGCCAGGTTCTGTTAAATGTGGTGTTGCCTAGANCGCCGGCGTGCGGGGGGACCGGGAGGGCAAGGGGTGCCGGGTGGGAAGCGATAACGCGATTCGGCCGTGATCGGTAGCTGTGGCTTGTTTTGGGGGCGTCACAGAGCTACTCTTCTGTAGTTGCTGTTTTGACAACTACCTTCGGATCTGTGTTTTGGATGTGGCGCTAGGCGTAGAAGAATACGTAGTTGATGTGCGGCATAGAGTGCTTACAAAAGTTTAGGTTTCCTGAAATTCTTCTATGTAAAATGATAAGGAAATGTGAGAGGATATCTTAGAAGAACAAGCTTGCCAGATTTCTTTGAAGTCTGGCAGAGGAAGCTGAAAGTGATAGAAATAGAACAGGTGGCTAATTTGGAGAAAGCGGCTTTGGTGATTTAATTTTGTCATTGACTTCTTTTACCCCACTTCATTGGAAAACTGTTTTTGTGACCCTTGCAGAAGTTGTTCACTAGCAACATCTTGCATCAAGAGTGTATCTGTGAGTTATAATTTATGCAGACCCTATAAAGCCATCTTGCACATGAGTCTTCTCTGTATCTAAATTATACTTGGAAATTTCATGTTAATGTAACTTATTTTCTACACAAAAGACATCATTCAGATGCTGTTGAACATCACTTCATTCGTTTCTAACCTTTTTTTTTTCCTGGTACTACATGTTAACCGTTTCAGGACAATACTGAAGTTTTATGGCAGAACGTTTATGGTGAATATGTGTAAGAAATTTTCTTAGATAAGTCATAAATTATTTTAACTCTAACAAATGGTGCTTGATTTTGAGGGATGATAATGGTTTTGTGTAACTTAGTATGATATTTCAGTTTGGTAATCTGCCATCTTGATAAGTTTGAACGTGATTAAAGACTTTGGGATGTTACTTTTCAGAAATAAAAAGAATTGTAAAGTGTTTTCATACCTTAAACATGAATGCTTTTTTTCCTGTGGTTCTGTGACACTCTTACAACAGTTTTTGCTTTAAAATGTGTACCAGTAGGTTTTTTCCCTCTTCCTGTTTCATGTATTAAAACTTAAACAGAATAATATGTACACTGTGGTAACTGTAACTTCAGCCTTAGCCTTTAAAGTGGTTGGATCTAAAGCTCACTGTTTATCTATGGGTATTTAAAGTATTTTCAGGAGGATTCTGTGAAGAGACTAATGTTAGGGGTCTTAGGGATGCCATTGCATTGCATGACATGCATGGGTAGAAATACCTTTCAGAAGTCTTGAATTTTTCTAGTAGTATTGAATAAAATTATCAAAAGATCTTGAAAAATGTTTAATTTGGTTTAAGGGCTCTGCTCCAGCAGGGTTTGTGAATTTTTGTCTTCAGTTGCTAATGTGCTTTCAGCTTCGCAAATGCTAGCAGGCTGAATGGCCAGCTGGCTGACGTCACTACTGTAATAGTTGGGTCTGTGTAAAACAGAGCCTTAAAAACAGAACGTTGGATGGTAATAAACTGTGATGGAGCCCCATTATTACCACCAGAGGAAAAAATGTTTTGAAATAGACCACACACGTGGGTTCTGTGTAGCAGCTGAGGAACAGAAGAAAGCAAAGTTTTTAGAAGAAAAAATGATGCTTGTAAATACATTACCCTATAAAGTGTTATTCTAATATACGAAATACCAGTTTTACAAAATGTGTTGCTTTGTTTTCGTACATAATCAGAATCCAGTGAAGAAAAAATGTTTGCTTTACTAGGTTATGTTAAATGTGGTGTTCACCGAAGGTGAAGTTAAATAAGGAATAGCTTTCATACTTCAAAGAGCATCAGTCTTGTTAACAGGGACAAGATCCTCCTCTAGGTAGATTGTGTTGCACTTTGTAATTGATTGTTTACCTTTGTAAAATGGCTATAAAATTTTAAATTATATATTAGTGACACAGATGCTTACTGAAGTTTTTGTAAGGGTGTTTTCCATGTGAAAATGCAAAAATCCCGCAGTGGTTTTCAGAGCAAAGCTAGAGAATACATTTCAGTGTGATATATATGTATGCCAAATTTTTGGTTTACATGCATAACCCTGAATTTTAGGTTTTATTAATCAGATGTAGATGCTTAAACTCACCTTCGGAAGATAAAGTTCCCCGTTTCCCTGGTTGAGTTAAGGGTAAGCCACGTACCCATTCAAAACCCGTTATGTTATAGTGGAGCTCATGTGCTGCCTTTCTGGGAGTCAGCTGCTTTGACTCTTGTCACCAGCAGGTTTGGGACCTCTCGGGGAATGTACTGTCAGCCAGGTTAATGTTCCTTGGCCAGGTGCTCGGGGCAGGCTTGGTTTGGTTCATTACCACAATGTCTCCAGCATTGCTTTTGCTTTCCCAGTCAAGTGGTGCCAGTAAGACATTTAGGCATCAGGCAGTCTGTATAATCAGATTAATGACTGAAAGGATTTTAGGCTTTATTAACTCATCCTTTCAAAGCAATGTAGGTGCTCTTTTGGAGCACAGTGCTGTATAATAATAATGCAAATGAAAGTTCCATGAACCATTTGGCCTACTGAACTAGCTAATTCAAGAAATTATGATATAGCAGTCATAGATGAGATCATTGACACCTATTTTGGTGGAGGCTGAAAATCCAGAAATAGTAGTCCAGTCTATTAATCAGGATGTTTGAGGCAGTGCTTCCAGTACCAGCTACATAGATGATTTGTTTGTCACAAAGTATGCAAGTGGTGTTGATTAGAACAGAGTTTAAAAAAAAATAAATCACATAATGAGAAAGTGTATTTTTAAGTGCTAGGGAGAAAATGTGTTCTTGGGAATTACCCTGTTTTCTGGTAGAGACAGTCTGGCATGTTAGTAGTCATTTTCATCTCTTACTCTGCAAATCCTTCCCCCAGTAGCATAATAGCTGGTTAGCAAGGCATCTAAGCCTAATAAAGGCTTTTCTTTGTCATTTCACATGTAGGCTTGCCTTCTGATGACTTCTGTTTTGATGAGCTTCTGTACTTTATCTGGGCGAAAGCACTTCTCTAGCAAAAGCTCAGAGAGAAGCTCTTGCAGTGCTGTCAAACTCAAAATGGTGGATTAAAGCAGGCCATACAAAAATAGGAGCTTTTTTCAGTAACTTGTTCATAGCATACATATGACACAAATTATTAAAACTAGCATATTTTCAGAATTATAGAGAAATTTAAAAATAGGGGGGGTTAAATTGTGCATTAAATGCAAAGCAGTATAAACTTCAGAGCATAACCTGAGCTGTTTGTACTTTTTTGCAGGAAGGAGGTTGTGGGCACTAATGCAGTTGTTGATTTGAGATTTCTAAGTCAGTATGAGGCAGCAGTCAAAGTAGCTATTTTTTTAACTTGTCTGCCCCTATTAATTTCTTGAAATACTTCTTTGCCTTGACTCTTTCAAGCATACTATTTTCTTGTAGACTAGAGAGCAAGTTTTAGACTGTTATGTCTCTTCCGCTCTTGACTTTAATATAACTAACATCCAAATCTTGCTTTGCTTTTGCAAGCTTTCTGAGTTAATTGAATCTTTATTTTTAATCACAGGTCAGATTGACGAAAGTCCATTAGCCACTTACTGGCCATCACTAGCAGTAAAACATGTTGCTACCTCCAGCTTTGTTGAACATTTCTATTGGAGCTTTGCTTGAACAAGTGTGAAAAGTAGCCTTGTTGCGCATGGTGTCACTGCTCACTTTGCAGATGTTGAGTCACGTACGGCAGAGTGACACTGCTTTGCAGGTCTTGGTAGTTGCCAAGTCTCTGTTAGGGGATGTTGCTGCCCATGGGGAACAGGTTCCTGCTCAGAGATGCCACTTGAGTCTGAGAGCTGTTAGACTAAGCTGGCATCTGCTAATCAAGCAAAAAAAAAATCTAGGGAGTTCAGGAATAGCGCTCCAGCTTTAGTCCTTTTCTATTAAAAAAAAAAGTTCACTTTTTAGTGTACATTGTTTGACTAGTTTTAGTAAAATTTTGTCACCAAAATGTATTCAATTAATTGAGGTGAAGGAAAAATAAATGTATTGGAGCCAACTGGTATCAAGTCCGTTTGCAGAACTAACTCAGCAATATATTTTGCTGTACGTAAATGCTCTTCCACGAATTCTCTGACATGGTGACCAAGCTAGTGGGGTACTTCAAGTACCAAATACAAATATGTGCCATGATAAATGCCCTGCACAAATAAAGCCTTTACTTCACCAAGCTATTGACACTCTTACGTTGATTCATTTAAATGTGTACTGATTAACTCTTGATGTGAATTCATTTTTATATCAGTCTGTTATTAGGTGGCTGGAGGCCTCTCCACTGTGCATTTAAGCGGCCTGAAAACAGGCATATATCTATATATGTATACATGCAAGGATGGGCTATTCAGAAGGTAGATGTTAATGCTTCTTTTCAGTGGTCAGTGAATTGCCACAAAATACTAAAAGAGGACTTATCTTTTTTGCATCGTAGACCTGTTGTTCGTGTTCAAATTCACCTTGCAGGATTGCATAATTTATGCATAAGTGCATTAGCTGCTGTCCTCATACATACAGCCTCTTTTCTGGGAGAGGTGCTGCCACTTTTAATCTTCTGTAGAACTAACGCAATCCTCAGTGTGGCACAGACATAGCAAACTTCTGCCTTTTTGTGGAGACATTGTTGCTTATCCTGTCTCTGTGAAATTTCAATCGAGTGGTTTGTGATCTAGACCAGAAAGAATACTCCGTATGAGCAGGTAGAAACAGTTGCTTTGGGCTTCTAGAACTGCAGCTGGCGTGATCTTCCAGTTGTTTGTCTTGGCCTCAGTACTGCTTGAGCTCCTTCTCCATCCAGAAGTCCCAATGCAGGCCTTTCTTCACAGGTGGCTGTGTAGTGGTTAGATTTTCATTTTAAGAAGAGCTGTAGGGCATGGTTTCAGGATCTGACTTCTGTAAAAGCTTCTGGATTTGTCATAAGTAGTCTCTTCTCCTACAATTTTAAACTACTCTGAAGTCCAGAGGAAGCTCACTGTTCGGTTCCCTAGGGGTGAAGATCAGGAATTAATATAATGAAAAATAGAGCATGAATTGTGAAATTGTTTGTCACACTGGGCAAAACCACCCTGACAGAGCTTGACTAGATACACAGAATCTTTGGGTTTCAGACTATTGTTCTGATGTGGTCTGCAAAGATAGGGCTTTTAATATTTAAAACTATAGACAGATCACAGGGAATGGCAGCTGACAGTGCTTTAAAATACTTAGTAATATCCAGCTTGTATATGTACAATATAAAAAACATGCTTACGGATAGATCTTTGCATTTTAAGCTTACTCAGTCAGACTATCTCAGGTAGTTGGTTTTTGTTTCATTTGCGCCTTATATAAAAGGTCAGAAGGCTTTCCTCCTTTTCAGAAGACTAATATGGTGTAAGCCAAGGCAAAGTATGGATAGCTCCAGGCACACGCTGTTTTCTAAAGGCTTGGAAAGGCTGTCTTCATAAGTAATTTCGTTTGAGTCTCTCTGCTGTGCAAAAAGTGAATCGAAAGAATTCACATCCCTTCGGTTAATTCAAACTAGATGATTAGCTTAAGAGGGGGAGATACCACTTCAATTTGAGCCAATTGTGCCATACTTGTGAAAGCAAGCTCAGAAAAAACCCAAAACTTCTGTGATCCAAATTCTAGCGCTGCCAGTTTCGTTTCCATTTAAATGTAAAGCAATGAGCAGCTGTGAAGGGTGGTTGCTGAGGGATTAAGCTCCAAGAAATAGAGAGAGATGGCCAGCTCTCTTCTGTGTTTTGTCAGTCTTGAGCACTAGCAGCATAGGTGAATGGTTTTTAGTTAACAGCTATGAAAGCAATGGCTCAGAGTTTTCATGCTTCAGCTCAGTGCCTGTTTTGTTGCAGGGCAAGCTAGTCAGAATCTGGTTTATGCATGTGAGACTTTGCTGTGCTTTGCTTTTCTCTGACATAGATGTCTGTTGGTTTTGTAGCTTAGCAGAAGCAAAAGCAACTTAAACTAGATCAGGAAAGAATCTCATGTGTTAGCAGACTCTCCTTTATTGACCTTTGAGACCATGTTACTGTTGGCATTGAAATTAATTTAAAAAAAATATTTTGCTGCTTGAGTTTATCAAACCTGAAGATTTCTTGAAATATACTGTTAGTATGTTGAGATTATAAAAGCACGATGTTACATGTGAAATTTGCTTTTATATCTGTAAAGGGATTCTCTGTAGTGCTATGTAATTACATATTAATATACATTTTTATGAATTGACTGGTGTTTTTTCTGTATTTATGTTGTTTTCAGAATACACAGATGATAATGCGCTGATTCCTAAGAACTCATCAGTAATTGTTAGAAGAATTCCTATTGGAGGAGTTAAAGCTACCAGCAAAACATATGTTATGTAAGTACCCATAAAGCATTGTATTCTTTGCGAGGGGTTTCAGTGTGTTAACTTCTTTTATTTATGAGTTTACAGAGGCATTCCGGTTCTATCTTTCTCGTTAAAGCTGCTGTTAGTTTTTGTTGTAATGGGGTAGATTTTAACGTATCTGTCCCACAGCAGACTTAGATTTTTAGGACTGCTGGGACATGGGGTTCAAACTCCAACAGTGGTTACTTTTAAAATTATTCTGTTGGGTTTGTTCTTGGGGTTGACTCTTCTGAGGCCCAAGTTGTAGATCCTGTTTCCTCTACATTTGCTTTTATAGTAAAGACAGATATGCATTGTAGTGTAAACTTACAATTTCTTCCCATCTTAGAAGAGTTTGATTCTCAGTGCTCGACTATTTCTTGCATTTGGGGGTGGGTGGGATATGGCAGGTATTCTTAAACCCCAAATCTGGGGGGTTTGCAGACTAGCTGTAGAGGAAAGACCAGGGGTTGCCAGCTGGTGAACCATGCAAACAAGAAGTTTAATTCATAAGTGATTCCTATTAGTTTCCTGAAGACAATGTCAGTTTCAGACAAGAGAAAAAGAACAGTATCCTTAAGTCTATTTCCTTCTGAGTGAGTACAATGAAGGTAATAGTTAATCCTTTCCAAACTTGAAACTGAGGAAGCTGTTTAGCACCTTACCAAACGTTACTGGTTATCTTTCTGTTTTTACCCTAAACTGGTATCTGTGCTCCAGGTTTTAATTCTGTATTCCTAAAACTTTTGGAGGACCGAATTGGAAGTATTGATTAAAATTACAGATACTCAAATGCAATCCTGATTACAGGATTATTGCTGTCACTTGTGTATTCGTACAGTCCAGTTCTATATCAGCTACATTAGCATTGTTTGAATGGTCATGTTTTCCAGTGTTAAAGATATGCATCTCCACCACAATTAGTAGATATTATTAGTGTGTGGTTTTGCCATGTCTTTCTCATGTTGGTTCTCAATAAAATATACCGATGAGCTACAGTGTGTCTCGAACAAACAGTACAGCAGCATCCTGGTACCCATGAAGCATTTGCAAGCAAAAAACCCTGAATTTATGTGGCTCTGTGTGTAAACTTTGGGCGTATTACTGCAGTAGTTGTTGCAGTGCTTTCAGGCATTCCGTAGTAATTCTGGACACCACAGCGTTGTGGTTATAAACGTGGCCCTGTTTTGGGGGTTAATTTCAATATGTATTCTTAGTGCTGTCTTGTCAGTGCATCCTCTGTTTCTGGTTGGACGGCACCCTCTTCTGGTATTGCTGCCCTAAAATGAGAGGATAGATGCTGCTGGCATCAAAGATCAAATAAATACCTGTAGGAGGGGATAAGGAAAGAATGGCACTGCTGCTCTAACGTTGAAAATTAGCCAGGCAGATTACCTTTCTATTCCTTCAGATGGAAACATTGCAGAAACAACTGGTAGAGTGGTTAATGTTTGGGAATTATGAATGTATGCTGTAATGGTGGAGAGGCCTTCAAAAATGCATTACTGGCCTTGTTGCATGTTCTTCAAGGTAGATGTATGAAGAAACCATTGTGTGGTAATCTCGAGAATTTCCTTGTACTTCCTCATCTTCAGGACGCACGTGGCTGTAATTGCGAGCCTGGTGGCATTCTAGTACTGGCAGGAAGCATGATTAGCCCTTCTATTTGTACATGAATTCCACAGCAGCCTTTGAATTGCCTCTGCTCATGGGACACTTTGGATGATGCATGAATTGTTTGTTAAGTTTATCAGTGGTTGCATGTCTGATTCATGACAAGTAGCATGCAGATACAAATCAATGAGTATGTGGAATCTCAGCAAGTTTTCAAATGTAATAAATATTGCCTAAAATACTGTAGCATTTTCAAGGTTATCTTAAAGCAAATTCTGGCAATTAAGACCTTTTTTTTTGTCACAGGACTCCTAAATCGCACAAAATCCTAGAAACTGCTTTCAGGTGACATTTCTACTACTATTTTTAGTCAATATAGCATATGTAACACATTTAGTATTTTGGCACTTTCATGGCTAAATACAGTAGATATCTGAACACAGTGCTCGGGCTTCCACAAAGAAACACTGTTCTAAACACTACGCTGCTGGCATTTTTATGTTACTCCTTTGTCAGATGACTGATATTTTATTTTTTTTTTTCACTTAAGTAAACTTGCACTTCAAAGTGTCTAGACTATCGCTGTTCTTTCATAGAAATTAAAGTACTGTATCTAGTATGTATTTGTAAGACTAGGGGTATGCAGATTGGCTAAAGCTACCTTCATATTTAGGTGGTCTGTTATTCAAGAACACAAAACTGTAGTATAGACTTAATATTTTCGGTACTTCCATAGCAGAGACAAAATACCTGAGGACTTCTTTTTGCACTGTTGTATTCTATAGCTGTAAGTCTCGGAATAATTTGTGACAAAGTAGAAATGTGATTTTGGGGGTTTTTTTAGTTGCACTGAATGTACCAAGAGACAACAGTTTATGTATACAAATAAATTTCCACATTCACTAGACTATCAGAACATAATGTTTTGGTGTTCGGGTTTTATAATGTGTTTTTGCTGCTTTATGTTGGGTACAAGTGCTTTATTTTAAATTCTGATCACCTTTATTTCTTCTTCTAGAAGTCGAACTGAGCCAGTGAGTGGAGCATCAAAAGCAGTATGTAAAAACACAATCTCACACTTTTTTCTACACACTGCAATTAATTCTAAGCAATGTAGTCTTTTCTTAATTTTCCAAACATTATTTTAATATATTTTTCCAGTAAAACATAGTATATGTTGTAAATACAATGTATTTGATTCAGCATAGTAAAAACTGAGTAATGCCATCATTTGCACAGTTCTAATGTGAATATTGGTATTTGTGCCTAGTAATGCATTGTATTTCATATTGAATATGCTAGAATATTTCCTGTATGACTTTGTGTTGTACAGATAATGTATGATCATTTTTAGATCATGTAGGTTCAAGGTTTGCTCAATTGAACATGGTGCCATGTTCTACATCTGTCTGTCTATAGCTAGTGATATGTATGTTTGTATAGGTTGTTGTGTGCTTTTTGTTTCTTGCAATAAAAATTGTTTGGAGTGTATTTTTTGCCATTTCCACATTGTATCACTTAGCTTTTGTTTTTAAATACTTTTTTTTGCCTAATGGTTTTTGAAAATGTTATCAAAAACCACTGAGAAACCATTATTGTTAAACTTGGTACTGTTTCTTACTTTCGACTTGGGGGTTCAAACAAATACCAAAACCAACATATCCCATATGTTTTGAGGACAGTTTTGTGCAGCTAAATGACTCCTTTTCATGTCCTTTAAATACTTGGGTATTTGTTCCTAAAACTGTGTAATTGAAGTGATATTGTTTGGGCCCCTCTGAGTGCATAAATGTCTTTAATAGATTGCCGTGAATTTAAATATCGTTGCTACACAAAGTGGTATTCTAAAGTTCTGCATTTGATCCTTCCACTTTATCTGATGAAGCAGTTTAGTTTAATAGTTTGTCTGCAACTGAAGATATCTAAAACCAGTGTACAAATTTTGGCACAAGGTTAGAGCCTGGTGCCTTTGTGGGTAAAATTCCTGTCATTTTTCTCAACTTCTGCCTGCAGTACATTTTTGGATCTGGGTGACTTCAGAGTTGGATGCTCCTTTAATTTCCCAAAGGTTAAGCCTTTCTTTAGTATACCACCACTTTGAATTTACATTTGGAAAAGGGGCAGCATTTTTCTTCAGGTTTGAAAACACTGTCTTTCTGCTGCTAGAGTATAAATAAGTAACACAAGGAAATACTTGACTGGTGATGGTCTAGATCTTGATTTGCCACTTGGGTTGAATAATATGTGTAACTATGCATTTCAAAATAGTCCTTATAGTATAAAAATTACTATCTGGTGTTTTTTATTTTTCATCTTTATTTTAAGTATAACTGCTTTTTCTTCACTAGAATGGTGTGAGGCATTACACTAACCCTGGATCATTGGATCTGATCACTCAATAAGATGTTAGGATAACTTAATATAGAAATTCATCAACTCTGGGTCTGTGTTCTGTGAAGAATACAGCCTCTGATTCTCGTGGAATGGTATACAATCAACTTAAAATTGAAAACTTTTTGTATGTAGGTCTAAAACCACTAAGTCTAAATCTGCATCCGTAATTCTATTGCTGATGGATTTTAATTCCTTTTTGGACATGAATGCCTCTCATTGTGAGTCTGAGTTAGTTTAACTGGCCCAGTGACCCTAGTAGTTAATGTAATGCATTTATGTAAACCACGTTTATAGTACTTGATCTAATTCAGATGGGTTTTTATTTCTTGAAAACAGTTATTTTTCTTTTTGTTTACTAGCATGTGTATAAACACAAATCACATGTTTCATAAATAAAGTTAACATTCTTTTAGCCTCGTGTGTTCCCTGGCATGTCTGTATTACGTTTCTAAGTAGCATCTTACCATAAGCTAACATAGATGTCTCAAAAAAAGAAGAAGAAAAAAAAAAAAAGTCCTGGAGTGGGAGGGAAGACTTAGTGGTAGAACTAATTAAAGTAAATGAAAGGCGAAGCAAAAACATTCTCCTCTTGTTTGCTCTGATTGTACCTGATTTGGGTTGTGGGTAGCCGTAGGGAAGGTGGAAGCCTTGCATCTCTCTTTACAAGTCCCCCCTCTATCACTGCAAAAGCGGTGCAGTTTCAGGTGCTTCTAGTGTTGGGGACACAATCAGTTTTATTCTTAGAGCTAACTCAGGTCTTGGTCTAAAGTGTGGGGGTTTTGTTTGCTGCGGGGTTTTTTTTTATACACATTTCTATATGTATTTCAAAGCAGAACCTGGATCTTAGTGTGGAAGGAATAAATCACTGGAAAGCTTGCCAATTACTGTTGAACAGTAAAGCAGCAAAATTAAAATTAGTTAAGAGTTTGTTTTTTTTTAAAAAAAGGATGCACAGAAGCTTATACTTTAAATATTTCTTCATTGTCTTGCTCTTATACTTCCAAATTTGTGCTGCTGTCCTACTGTTACTACAGCCAAATCAAGAAAGTGGCTTCTTTTTGTTTTAGTATTACTATTTCAGTAACTGTAAGGATCTCTCATTGGTATTTGTCCTTAGAGGCTGCAGAAATGCGGGGAGTCATGCCCATTGTGTTAGCGCTGTCAGGCACAACTGTGATCCTTCCTGGCTTAATTTTTAGTTTAGCCGAGCCATCGGGTTTTAGGAAACTACTTGAAACATAGCGCTCCAGTAGTGAGATTAGCCTTTTCCTCCTATTTTATGTCAACTTCCTTTATGTTAGTTTCCATTTAGTCTTCTGTTTGAAATGGGAGTTAATACATTTGGTTTGGGTTTTTTGGGGGTTTTGTTTTTTTTTCCCAGTTCTTCTGCAGTATTATCTTAGGGTTGTATACAAGTTTCATGGAAATGTTGTTTCTACTTGACGGATTTGAGGGACTTGCAGGAAATATTTCAGTAGAAATTTAAAGGAAAAAAAAGAAGAATGTAGGATCATCGGAAGATGGCTGTTGGGCAAACATACTTAACAGTACATTATCTATTTGCTGCTTTTGATAACTGTTCAGTAGAAAGGAGTGCTATCACCTCGTTTAAGAAATTAGGCTGTTGCCTGCAGGCCATATAATAACTGCTTCCTTAAAAAAATCAAGAGCTAATTGATGGTTTATTAACTGTTATGTTTCAGTTACTGGTCAATACTTAACGCTAGACTCCAATAGAGAGCTTTCTTAATTTCGTGATTGCTTCTGAAAAAAACCACAAAATGATAGTGGTTGTGCCTGCCATGAGAGAGCATAGGCCTGTTTTTCCACATGTAAAAAAGAGCGGCATATGGAGCATGAAGCTTCAAAGTACTTGGTCAGAATTCCTTTTTAACATTGCTAGGTACAAAATGTTCTGAAAAGAAGGAAAGTTGAATCTTCTGGTAAGACTTGCAGTGGAAAGAAGGTCTCTTTCCAGATCTGAGTGTTCCTCTCCAAAGGCACATTTTCAAGAACGTTTTAGTTAGTAATGTTGTATGTGCTTTCCTCAACATACAGAGAAGGAACGATAGGAACATGCAGAGAAGGAACATACAGAGAAGGAATCATCTCCTGCATGTAGATTTTATTTTTTTTTCTTTCCCTCAGAGTTTGCTAAAACTACTCCCTTGAATTCTTCTCCTACATTAGGTAATAAAGGACAAGAGCTTTTTCCAAGGGAGGATTTTAATCTCTCTTCTGATGAATTTAGTGACCTCTTGAGGAGAGCTGTTCAGTTTACACTGTGAAATTTTATTCTACATTTTTGAGCAACTTAAGAAACACGATTCAGGTGTCTTTCTGATAATGTTTTACTAGTGTAAGCTTAATTGCTGCTTGTGGCATAAGATAATTCAATATACTAGAAAAGGAACAAGATAAGAGTTACCCTTTTTACTTGTGGAAAAACTGCACTTCAGTGTTATTTCTCAATTAATCACTGCAGCTCATCACTAACTGGTGGTCTGGGGACTTCATTCCTTCAAGCTGTTCCAGTAGGTGGCTGGGAGGGAGGAAGTGTGGTTGCAATGGAGCAAAAAATTACAGGATTGTACTCTGAATCCATGTTTTCAACATTGAGAGTATGCTTTACACTTTCTTGCTTTAGTTTGTTTAGACCTGGGCTGATACTGAAAATTGCTTTGGGTCTGATAGTAAGGAAAATAATAAATTCTCACACTTCCCAAACTAATTTGGATAGCATGGCCTAAAATAAAAAAAACAGTTTTCTCAATTTTTGTAGGCTACTCTGTCATGATTTATTTAAATAAATCATCTTTATTTAAATAAATTAAGCAGTTTTTTTCTAGGCAGAGTGGTGGGTTAGTTTATGGCTTATGTTTTAGACTGGTGGTTTTATTTGAGTTTTGTGGGGTATGATGTGTTTGGCATTTTTAAACATATGGACAAGAGGGGCAGAGTTCATGTTTCAGGACTGATAAGCCTGTGCTTTATTCTCACAGCCAGCTACTGTGTTCATAAAAGCATGACTGTCTGAATTTATAAATGATGAGACGTTAACTGATTAATTTACAAACTACACTGAAAATGTTTCCTGTAGTGATGCTTCCTTCTCAGATAAACTTAAATATATTTTAGTTTAAATCCTTTTTAGCTGAAAATTGACAGCTTCCTTACCCCTTCAACTTTTAATCAGTTGCAAGCGTTTGACGAAGGTCCCTCTTTGAGATATTCTGGAGCAATAAGTTGATCTCAAGTGGGTTTGGTTATTTTAGTTTCTTCTCATTAACCGCATAGGCACTCTCTTAAGCTGTCATAGATCTGGACTTTGTTTTTAATAAATACAGATTACACTAAGTTGGAAATGCCTTTTTCAGTGACCCTCAGAGGATGTAGTGCAGACTTTCAGATTAGAGTAGAGGTTAACTATTGCTATGTTTTGATTGTAGAACTTGAATATGTGTTTAATTTTTTGTGAACAGATTGATGACTCTTCTGCATCTATTTCTCTGGCCCAGCTTACTAAGGTATATATATATTCTTGTCAAATACTTAAAAAAAAAAAAAAAAAGGGTTTGCTTCATATTTTTTAAATTTATACTGTGATCTATAGCTGGATAACTGTTGTAATTTGAACAAAACTTTAAAATCATTTTTAATAATTTAAAGTATTTATTTTAACTTTAAAATGTGTGTATATTTTGATACTATCCTGTAAAGAGTAGTTCCCAGTTTGGGAAGATAGAAGGGGAGTACCTTATCAGCCTCAACATAATGTTGCAGTATTACTCATCTTCAAGACACAAAGAAGAAGCACTTCAGAAGCTGTTTACCGTTTTTCATACGTTTCGTTAATTTTGCGTTGGAAACATAACACAATTTTACAGAAGAATTTAATTGGCTGTAAGTTATGGACATTCCAGGGGGGGTTGCAACAGCCAAAATAGAAGTGTTTTTGTAACATGGACAATTGCATGGCTATTTTTCTAGTCGTTATAGTTACAGATCCATTCTTTGAATGCTGCACAATTTCATAAATTGTAGTATATATACAGTGGACAACATGATCTAATTTGTTTGAACGCAGACTGTGTAAATTGTGTAAATGTACCTAATTGTTTATAGGAATATACCAATGTGTATGTGTGGCATATTAGCAGATGTGACCTTCTGAAACTGTTGTAATGCCATGTTTTGCTCTGGAACTGCTTGCATTTTTTGCTCAACAATGTGTAACTTTGTCTGGGAAAGCACTAGTGATTGCACTTTGTGAAAAGGCGTAGTGATAGCCAATTAAATTATTAGTCTTTAAAGTTACAAAGATTAGAGAAGGCAGGGCCTAATGCAGAGTAGCTAGTTCTTTCTTCAGAAAATAAAGGCTGGAGTTCATTTCCAAGAAGGAGAAAACTTCCCACTGGTAACTTCTTCCCTCTCTCACTGCAGAAATTAAATTGTGTACATTTGGAAAAAAAAAAAAAATAGTTTGGAAGGTAGCCACCAAAAGAAATTGGTCTCCATTAGTGCTGTCCCTAAACATGTCCTTGGTTCTGTAAACTCATGTGAAGTTTTACTCTAAAATGTGAAAAACTGTCCAAGGTGGTATACACATTTAAGCTTTCAAGAAAATTTAAGTACTTCAGAAAAATACAGGAACATAACATAAAGCAGCTCAAAACTGTTACTTACTCTAACCTCTTTAGTGCAGACCGGCTTAGCATGGAGGCAATGTATTAACAGTTTTCTGTTTTATTATTACTATGTATTAAATGCCATATTTGAATTTTGGTCTATTCCTACTAATGTTTTGTGGGTTTTGGATGTGTTTTGTAAACCGTTTGGGTTCAAACAAATTAGTCAAGTATCTGTAAAGTTTTCTGTAAATGTTAATGGAAATGATTTCATAGCTGTCGATCTGGATTATGTTACTGTTGAGAAAAAAAACTGTGTATATGAAACAACCATTTAATAAAATGTTGAAACTAGTTGGTTGCTTTTGTGAATGAATGCATATAAAAACAAAAACATGAGTGGTTGATCTGAATGATAGGTGCTTGAAGGTCCAAATCGTTTACAGTCACTCCCTTAGACCCTGCTTGTATCTGGACTAGTGTGTAATAAAAACATTTTAACAAATACTACTTAAAAAAATCAGCTAGCTTCAATAATTTGGAGAACTGGTTCTGCATAAGGTTTATATTACAATTTGTATGTTAAAAGGACACCATCAACTGTTTAAAAAAAAAGAAAAGAAAAAAGGTTTTGCTTGCTGTAGTTAAATCACTTAATATGAAGAAGTTAGTACTGGGGAATATGCAGTTTGGACTGCCTACAGCACATGATGGACAGATTTTTACTGAAAAGAATCTTTTGTCTTGCTGAAGGATTATAAAACGCTCAATTCCTTTTAATGCTTCTGTGTCAGAAGCTGAATTTCAGCAAGCAAGAGCAGCTTCCCCGGCTCTTTAGTTTTGTGTCCTTTTAATGCTGCAAAATGTAAATGATGATACTTGCATACATATTTCTCAATTAAATGCACAGTGGATATCTTTTCCTTTAAATAGTCTGGAGCTTAAAATCAGTTTAAAAATA
This sequence comes from Ibidorhyncha struthersii, assembly GCA_013398815.1. Classification (NCBI taxonomy): domain Eukaryota; kingdom Metazoa; phylum Chordata; class Aves; order Charadriiformes; family Charadriidae; genus Ibidorhyncha; species Ibidorhyncha struthersii. The sequence continues at coordinate 335,893 of VZSZ01004937.1, forward strand.
CTGGATAGTATATTTTTTTCCTACACGTAGCTTCAGTCCACTTTGAAGAAAATTGGATTGGTTACACAAGTCTTTATGTAAGGTACAAACAGAGCCTAAGGTTTTGAGTGCCCAAGAATGCTCTTTTCAAGTAGGTTAACAGGCACATAAACATCATGTAATGGCGTAAGGACTCCCCGGAACATCTTCAGGACAAATATATTTTATATAAGCAGCTGTTTTCATGCAACCTCAGCTAGTGTTGTGCTGCTCTTTACAGGATTGGATGAGTGGTGTTGTCTTTGGCTGTGTGGGCTTAAATGTGTTTCTAATGTGTGTGTCAAATAATTACCTGTTAAACAGACTGCCAATCTGGCTGAAGCCAATGCTTCCGAAGAAGATAAAATAAAAGCTATGATGACACAGTCTGGCCATGAATATGATCCAATCAAGTAAGTGTTGATAATGTCAAATCTGTTCTTTGAAGATTGTGAAGAAATTGTAGAGATGTTTGTTTTAACGAGACACACATGCATACCTCTTCCTTTTTTTCCCCAAAAACTTTTAGTTACATGAAGAAACCCTTGGGTCCACCTCCACCATCATACACGTGCTTTCGTTGTGGAAAACCTGGCCATTATATAAAGAACTGCCCAACAAATGGGGTAAGATTGTGGGGGACTTCTGGTGGTGCTTAGTTTTTAATTTTTTTACCTTGGCAGTTGCTTAAATACATGAATGTTCATATTAAGAATTGTTTCTCTTGGGGTGAGTTACAGGGGTGTTATGGCAGTGTTGCAAAGCTCTTCAAATTCAAGGGAAACCTGGAATTATACATGTAAAATTTTCTTTTTTCTAGGTCATAAGTATTAAATGTCGACTTTGAAATATATCAAAATACACATTAATATTCTTGGACATTTTTCTCTGTTTTTAACTCTTTTTATGACAGTTCACAATTTTTAGTATTTCATATAAAAAGATGATGTTTCTGTTGACCCCATCTATTGAATATTTGGATGTTTTCATTACAAAAGCCTCTGGTTGAGTATTACTGCTATTCAACATTAGTCACTGAATGTATATGCGTAAGGTATGAATTCAACCTTCGTATACAGATGGTGAATATAAGTTTCTCTAGTGGCTGATTCAGAGCACTGAATTAAGCTCTTACTCTGAATTGACCTTTGGAGGAGGAGTGGGTCTGTGTCTCTTCTGAGTGGATGGTGAGCTAAGGGGTATTTCACCCTTAAGGAACCTGAAGTTAAGCTAAATAATGTCTATTGAGTTCAAAACACTGCTCAAGCCTTTGGAACATCCTGGCTATATTCGTTCAGGGAAGTAAGTATTTTAGTCGAGCAACCCTTACACTGGGTAAAAAGGGAGGATTAAAGGCTTTTGCTGCTTAAAATAATCATTGAAATATCATTTTAAGTGTGGATTTTAAGATGAGAGATGTCTGCATTTCTTTCCTTAACAGGACAAAAAATTTGAGTCTGTTCCCAGAATTAAAAAGAGCACAGGAATTCCAAGGAGTTTTATGATGGAGGTGAAAGATCCCAATACGAAGGGTGCTATGCTTACAAACACTGGAAAATATGCAATACCAACTATCGATGCGTAAGTATGGAATTAATTGGACTTGACCAAAAACTGAAGGAGAGAGCCATGCATTGATGCCTGAGTAGCAATGCAACCAAGTTGGCCAGCACCTGTAATTACAGAAGAGGAAGCATTGTCATTGTATCTCACCCTTAAAATCTGTGATGCTTTCTAATGTTAAATAGGGTGGTCCTATTCATACCCCTGGAAGTTGATTAAACTTGTAATATGCTAAGAATCTGTATTTCTGCAGGACTTTTCAGTACTGTTTATAGTTGAGTTGTTCCCTTTGAAAGCTCATTTTGCTTCTGTTTTATGTTTCAAAGGCTTCTTCTTGGACCGAGATTTTTATCAAATCTCATGTGTGAAACAGACTGACTTTTTCCTGTTGCACTAGACTAAGAAAATACTACTGTGTCCTGAGAATAGTGGCTGTTTTAAAATGCACTCGGTAGCACTTGTGTTTTTCTGTCAGGGGTCTCCTTTTGTAGAAGCTGTTACATGGACTTCTTTCATTTATAAAATGTAGTTACTCGGAGACTAGCTTTATCTTGAGCCTGCAATGTACATTTACCCTCTGGCAAAGGAGAGATGGGATTCATTTTACCTGATTTCTAGCTGTCAAAAAAATATTTTTCTAGTCTCAGCTAATTTCTTAGTTGATGCAATGAATGGGAGAGTTCTGCAGAAGGAAAACTGTTTCCCCCCTCCCTCTTCTACTGTTGTGGCTGTAGAAAAGTAGTTTAAACTAAATGCCGATGTTTTAGAAGGCTAATGTGAAGTGAGAAGAATTGCATCTATTATCTTCCTTTGATAAAATCCAAAGCTTGGAAAAGTTTTGCTTTACCCATCTTTGACTTTTTTTCTTTTTCCTTCCCTTCCAGGGAAGCTTACGCTATAGGAAAGAAGGAAAAGCCTCCTTTTTTACCAGAGGAGCCGTCTTCCTCCTCAGAAGAAGATGATCCTATTCCAGATGAGTTGTTATGTCTCATTTGTAAAGATATAATGACTGATGCAGTTGTTATTCCATGCTGTGGAAACAGTTACTGTGACGAATGTAAGTGTTAGTCCCATGTTTGTTAATTCAAAATGTCAAATCTGATCTTCTGAAAGCAGAAATGGGAGATAATGAAATTACTTTGTTACCAGTTCTATTTACTAAAGTATACCCTGGGGAGGAATAGCCTTGTGCTATTCAGGGCTGTCCTGCTGGAAAGCAGCTCTGTGGAAAGGGACCTGGCAGTCTTGGTGGAAAACAGGATGCCCATGAGCCAGCAATGTGCCCTGGTGGCCAAGAAGGCCAATGGCATCCTGGGGTGCATCAAGAGTGTGGTCAGCAAGTCGAGGGAGGTCATCCTCCTCCTCTGCTCTGCCCTGGTGAGGCTGCATCTGGAGTATTGTCCGGTTCTGGGCTCCCCGGTTCAAGGACAGGGAACTGCTGGAGAGGGTACAGCAAAGGGCTACAAAGATTATTAGGGGACTGGAATGTCTGTCTTATGGGAAAAGGCTGAGGGACTTGGGTCTTTTCAGTCTGGAGAAGAGAAGAGTGAGGGGGGATCTTATCAATGTTTATAAATATTTAAAGGGAGGGTGCCAGGTAGATGGGAGTAGTCTTTTTTCAGTGGTGCCCAGCGATAGGACAAGATGTAATGGGCACAAACTTGAACATAGGAAGCTCCGTATAAACATGAGGAGGAACTTCTTTATTTTGAGGGTGGTAGAGCACTGGAACAGGCTGCCCAGAGAGGTGGTGGAGTTTCCGACTCTCGAGACATTCCAAACCCGCCTGGATGCTGTCCTGTGCAGCCTGCTGTAGATGACCCTGCTCTGGCAGGGGGGCTGGACTAGGTGATCTCCAGAGGTCCCTTCCAACCCCTATCATTCTGTGAATAGGAAAGGACTCTTCTCATATAAAGAAAATAAAAAGGCAGAAGGCTTCTTTTCCTTCTTACCCATCTAGTTAAATCCTCTTTACATGCAGAAGGATGAGTAAGAGGAAAGTGGTTATTGTGCAGATGATTACAGTATTAGATAGTGAATGCATTTAGTTTGTCCACAGCCCTTTCTCACATACAAAGTTACATATCCAGCTCTGGTGACTCACTGTGGTCTGCAACAAATGGATAGTTAGGCATTTAATCCACATTCTTCTCCACAGGAGAGCTGGTTAAAACCTTCAGAAGTCAAACCTGCTGATAGCTTTTTGAAATGTGTTTTATTCATTAACCTTGAGGTTGTTGCCTTCTCACTGTACTAGATGGTGGAAAAAAGAGTAGTTGAAACATCAAGCCACAGCCTACTCCACGTCTTCAGATGTTACAATAGTGAAATATCAACACTGTGTAGTTATTTGCTGCATACTAGAAATCTTTTACACTATTGAATATTAATAGCTTCATGCTCTCAATTCAAGACCATATTCATCCATTAATCATATACATGTTTTTATAATTACTTGGAACCCAGAAATTTTCCTTAGTTTGGCTAAAACCTATTGTCATTATTCTAATTATTCACAGGTATTAGAACAGCATTACTAGAATCTGAGGAACATACGTGCCCAACATGTCATCAAACAGATGTTTCACCTGATGCTTTAATTGCCAACAAGTTCCTACGCCAGGTAACATGATTACTTTTACGTAAACTGTTTTTAAGAGAGGTCTATTTATAAAAAGCAGAAAGGGAAGAAAATATTTACATCTCCTTAAGCAAGGCTAAATTGAATAAGACTAAATTTACTTTTCAAAATACATTATCTGTTGTTACAGAAGCTTACAACTCTTTAGAGAATCTGGCAAATTCAGGTCACACTTTTAACATGATTGCCTCACTTTCAAATTCGGTGTTAACACTGAAGTAATTTAAATACAGATACTCTGAGTTACCAGTCATTAATATCCGTGTTTACCGTGATGTGTTCATATATCTGTATGTTGATTTATTTTAGGATTAATAGCATTTGCAGGGATAAGTAATTTTATTCAGTGGAGGCTTTTGTTTGTATATCTACTGAAGTTTCTTATTACCTCTTTGTAAATGTTATTCTGCCTCTAGGCTGTGAACAACTTCAAAAATGAAACTGGCTACACAAAAAGGCTCCGTAAGCAGATTCAGCAGCAACAGCAGCAGCAGCCGCCACCGCCACCACCACCTCCACCACCCCTAATGAGACAAACAATAACACGCAACCTGCAACCTCTGCTCCGGCCAGCAATTTCCAGACAGCAGGATCCACTAATGATACCATTAGCTTCTCTGGCTTCTCGTTCTGCTGCTTTGTCATCGTTGGCCCCTGGTCAGTCATCTGTGGCACCTGGGCTGCCAGTAAATCCGTCTTCTGTTGTTGTCTCTGATCTTCCCCCAGCAGTGTCCCTATCTCTCCGGGGTGAAAAGCCAGATGGACCTTTTCGGTAAGTAAATCTGTAGATCAACATGAATATAAGAAACACCAAAATGCTTAGGTTAGATTCTTCTTCTTGAGCTTCTCAGCTAGCAATTTGTATATCATCAGTGACAGTTTCACGTAATTGTGGAAGTTCTGGTTTTTGTTTTTACTTTGAATGAGGACACTTTGATAAGTTGGAAGTGTGCCTCATGCAAGAATTTTCTCAGAAGTGTTTCTTGTTTTGTTCCCTTATCAGTCGTTCAGTACAGGTTTACAGTGAATGAGGAACTTTTTTTTCCCCCAGGAGCCCTTTGATTTTAAGTGGCTAGCAATTCCCAAAGTAACCATTTAGTTATGTCAAACCTTCAGAATTGTTTAGGGCTTATATCCTTTCAACTTTATGCCTTGAATGCAAGTAGCCACTCACTACCGTTGAATACAAAGGATCACAATTCAAAAGAACCTCTAGGGCAGCTGCTGAACTAGCACATAAACATTTCTTGATAGAATTTCAGTGCTTGCATCTTCCAAAACTGAGATTCAGTGTGGGGGTTATGTGTACTCTAATCCTTTCATGTGCAGCTAGCTTAATAAAATATTTTTCCAGTGAGCTTTCTCTTTAAATGCCCATAGTCCAAATAGACTTCACATCAGTGCTTTGTTTGGAATTGGCCAACTTCACATTTATAAATCTGGTGAAGAATAATTTTTTTCCATTTACAGTAGTCAGCCTTTTCTCACCTTGGACTTTATATTTCAAGTATCACTTCAAAACACTGTTTCAATAATAAAAATTTGGGTTTTTTTGTAGCGATGCTGATACTGTTATACCTCCTGCTGCTCTCGTGACTGCCGCTGAACTTTCTAAATCTTCCCCTCTGTCAATCACCAGTTTGTTGGAAGAGAAGGTAAATTTTATTTCAGCATATGCAGTGTTTCTTGTATTGTAGTAGAGATTATTTTCTAACTGTTCGCATTTATTCACAAGGGCTATCAGGTTCCTGTACTAAGACAACCAGCATTACCAAGTCTTCTGGGCCCCCAAGGACAATCAATACCCACAACTGGTAAGTAACTGTAACTTAAGAATTTCTGCTGAAAAATTGTCTTCAGATAAACTGAATGTTTTGGGTTTTTTTCCCCATTTCAAAAGGTCATCCAATGAGAGCCAGTACCATTCGCTCAGCAGGTGGCAGACCAGGCTGGGAGCTGTAAGTATTCTACAGAAATTCAATATATTACTACTTGTAACCTGTTAAATTAGGCTGTAACACATAACTTATACAACATCTGGTTTATAATGAAGTAAGTATGTAACGATAGTTGTGGAGAATACATGTGGTAATTAATTTTTAAATGGCTTGATTTGAATTAGCTTTAACAAAGGGGGTCTGTGCTTGCAGTAAGATTATTTAAAATAAAACTCCAGTACATAATTGAAAAGAGGACTCTGAAAAATGAACACTTTATGAGGAAACCATAATTACATATAAAAATTAAATATAATTAAAAGATCAGATGGAAAGCCACCCTTTTGATTACAGGCTGAATAGGGCTGAAGAAATTGATTTCCCAATAGAAATCAGCCTCCAACATTCTTTCTTTAACAACTTAGTTGATACTGATTGCGTAAATTACTGGAAAAGTCAGCGCTTATTTTATGACAATTTTGAATTTTTTCAATTTAGTCATCTCAAACAGCGAAGCTGCTTTCTCTCAATTGGAGAGAGAGGAGTCTGTTTTATCTATTATTGCAGTGTCAAGTTAGTCCTTCGTTTTGCTCTATATTTGTTACAGATAGATTGTGAGGGTGCGTTGTGTTTATAAAAATCTTAAAGGTAAATCAAAAAAAAAACCCCAGGATCCATCCCACAGATTATCTAAAATCTTAAATTTAGTAAGCAAGGATAAAACAATTCAGGAACATGAGAGACATTTGAGAGAAGATTAGTTAGTATCTGTGCAGTACTTCATTGAGTGGCAGAGGAGCAATGGGCACATGGGAGATGAGAGTCTCTCTTAAGCTTGGACAGTCTCCATTCCACAATTGCAAAGCTGAGTATAAGGAGAAGACTGAGGGAGCTTTTGGTGGTGAGGATGTGGAAGGCAAGTATGAGAATCAAGAAATGAGTGTGGTCTCAAATGAACAGAAAGCAGGGAGAAAAATGCTTAAGTTGAGAACAAGAAGTGTTTGCCACCATGCTCCTGCTTTGTTTGATTTCCTCTTTAAAATCAGGGCAGAGTGTAACAAAGTGACACGTGTTTTTGGGTTTCTTTCGAAGTGCAAATCGAGGACGCCTGCATAGTGACCGTGCCCAAAGGACTCAGGCCCCATCACTACCAGCATCAACACCGGTCTTTGTGCCTGTGCCTCCACCTCCCTTGTATCCTCCACCACCCCATGCACTTCCTCTTCCACCGGGCGTACCACCACCACAGTTTCCTCCTCAGTTTCCACCTGGTCAGCCTCCGTCTGCTGGGTACACTGTCCCCCCTCCAGGATATCCCCCAGCTCCTGCAAACATGTCATCAGCTTGGGTACCAACAGCAGTACCAACGGCTCATTCAAATACCATCCCAACGACACAAGCACCTCCCTTGTCTAGGGAGGAGTTTTACAGAGAACAACGGAGACTTAAAGAGGAGTAAGTATTTGGTTCAATGAAGTTGTGTTGTTTTTCATTTTTGTATTTCGATAGCGTATTGGACTGCAGTTACACTAAAGTGCATCTGGCATAAGCAAAAATGACATAGTGTTTTTTCCAATATACTTTTTCATTGCAGATGGTAAACATGCAAAACTAAAACAAGACAAATGTAATTCTAAAACTTTCCCTAAAACTTGTAGGAATTCTAAACTGTTTTTGTGCTTAAATAGGATGTTCACCTTTTGCATTTGCATGCAATATACATTATCTCATATTGGCCATGTTTTGTTTCTTGATGTCTTTTTGTAATAAAGGTCAAACTATAATTGTAATAAAGGTCAAACTTATTTTAACAGGGAAAAGAAAAAGTCCAAACTTGATGAGTTTACAAATGATTTTGCTAAGGAATTGATGGAATATAAAAAGATTCAAAAGGAGCGTAGGCGTTCGTTTTCCAGGTAACTGCTTTACATGTCCGTAATGGAGAAGCAGATTGTCTAGAAGAATCAGGAGGAGTTCCACTCCACCTCTCTATCGTTAGATGGATTGGATGATTCAAGGGATTAACAGTGATAGGAGTTTCATATGTAGCTTACTAGCTCAACTATGGCAGAGACTAGTTGACTGATCGTTACAATTTGGCAGGAGTTGTTAAGGAACAGGCATCTCTTTTACTGAAGCTTCTCTGTAATGGAGGCTAGAAAGTGAATAGGTGTAGTTGCTGGATTTACTGTGTCTCCCTATTCTGATTGTAACCATTACCTCAGAGCACTTTGGAGGAGATATGTGAGAGAAACTGTCTTCCTTTCCTCTTTTGTTTATCTCATGTGGATACACGGAGAGATTTTAACCTGGACTGCAAACTGATGGCTTTCGTTAATATTTTGTTGACATTGTTAAATTTTTCTTAGGAGTTAAAAGGTCAGACTTGTTTTTAAGGAAATCTTAAGTTGGTGAAGGACTTTGAGGGCAAGAGTGATGCTAATGAACATATGCAGAATAATGTGAAATGATTCTTTAAAAAAATAATAAAAGAAAAACTTGTGAAGAAAAAACTCAGGGTAGTGGATGTTTTCTGTCCCAAAAAATCACTTGGGCCAGAGTCTTAATAGCTCTCTCTCAGTAATGCTGTTAGTATTTTTCCTGGAGTAATGACATTGGGTCGTATTACTAGAGGCTGAATTTAGAAGCTTTTAGATAAGATTTTTCTTGAAATGTGGTCACGATCCTTGGTTACAGCTAGAGGTATGTGCAAAATTTTGCTAGGACATCTGGCTAGAAGTGTTGATTAAATAGTACTGTAAGATTGCAGTACAAGTATTTTGCATCCTGTACAAATTGCCAAATTAGTAGTGAAGTTAAATAGACCAAGATGGCATTTTAAAATTGAGCTTTATTGTCTTCAGGCTAAATTGTGTTTTCTTGGTTTGATACTGTACTGTAGCCATTAAGACTTGCTCTCTCTGCATCTTACTGCAACAAAAATGATTTGCACTGTACATAGTTGCCGACTAGTGAAAAATGTGTGCGTTCACGTACCAGTAGAGGACAGCATACACCACTCTAAATCAATCGTTAGCTATTGTAGTTCATGTGGTAGAAGTGAGTGGAAATAGACTTGCCCTTCCTGTATGTTTTTACACTAACAAAGCAGCAGCTGTTCTGTCTTGTAAGCAGAAAGTTTTACATGTTATCAAGTTCTTCAATTTGCAGTAGCATAATGTCAGCAGCTGAAAGAAGCTTTGACATAAGCATATGGAGAGAAAAAAAAAAAACAAACCAAATTTGTGAGGAAAAAAATTGGGGAGAGTGACTGTTTTGAATTAACTTCATTTATTTTTTTTTTGTATTGTGTTTTTTTCAAGGTCCAAGTCCCCCTATAGCGCTTCGTCCTACTCTAGAAGTTCGTATACCTACTCCAAGTCAAGATCAGGTTCTTCCCGCTCTCGCTCCTACTCTCGATCATTTAGCCGTTCCCATTCTCGTTCCTACTCAAGATCACCACCGTATCAAAGAAGAGGCAAAGGGAAGAGTCGTAACTATCGTTCTAGGTCAAGGTCACATGGTTATCACCGGTCAAGGTCAAGGTCACCCCCATATAGAAGGTACCATTCACGATCAAGGTCTCCAGTATTTAGAGGCCAGTCTCCCACTAAACGGACTATACCTCAAGGGGAAGGAGAAAGGGAGTATTTTAACAGATACAGAGAAGTTCCACCGTATGATATGAAAGCTTACTATGGCAGATCAGTTGACTTTAGAGATCCATTTGAAAAGGAAAGGTACAGAGAATGGGAAAGGAACTATAGAGAATGGTATGAAAAGTTTTACAAGGGCTATACTGTTGGCGCTCAACCTCGACCTCCAGTAAATAGAGAGAACTTTTCTCCAGATAGGTTTGGTCCACCTGGGACCAGACGAGAGAATTCGCCGTATGCTCGGGGACGGAGGGAGGATTATCCTGGTGGGCAGAGCCACAGAAATCGTAATATAGCTGGAAATTACCCTGAAAAACCTTCTGGAAGAGAGAGCCATGGTATTAAAGATCCTACCAAATCAAAAGAGAAGGAGGTGGAAAATCCACTGGGAGATGGCAAAGGAAATAAACATAAAAAACACCGGAAGAGAAGAAAAGGGGACGAGAATGAAGGATTTCCCAGTGCTGAGTTGTTAGAAGGTGCGAGAAAACCAAGAGAGACAGTTACAACAGAAGATGTTAAAACGGACTCTCTGTTCATGCTCCCAAGCAGAGATGATGCCACTCCTGTGAGAGATGAACCTATGGAAGCAGATTCTATTGCATTCAAACCAGTTTCTGAAAAGGAGAAAAAAGAGAAGGATAAGCCAAAAGCAAAAGTTGACAAGACAAAGCGGAAAGTAGAAGTGGCTGTTCCTCCCAAGAAAGATAATGTAGTAAAACCAGCTAAAGCTTCCCAAGAGAAGGTGGACACCGATCGTGAAAAATCTCCTCGAACGGAACCTCCTGTGAAAAAAGTGAAGGAAGAGTTGCCAAAGACAGACAGTGTTAAAACATCTTCCTCTCAAAAGGATGAGAAGGCTCTTGGTACCCCACGGAAAGTTCACCCAAAAGTGACGAAAGATCACCCAGAAACCAGACCAGCCAAGGAGGAAAAGGCAAAGAAAGACCATCCAAAAGAAACCAAGTCGGAGAAGCCCTCCAACAAAGAGGACAAGTCAAAAAAACCTGCAGAAAAAAGCAAACCTTCTGATGCAAAACCTGAGAAAAGAAAAAGAAAAGCAGATGAAAAGGCTGATAAAGAACATGAAGCCACTTCCACAAAGGCCTCTAAACCAGAACCTGCTGAACTGAAAACATCGCCGAAGGGGAAGACTGAGCCTGATGTTGAAAAAGGAGAACGAACTCCAGAAAAGGATAAATCTGCTTTTCTTAACAACCCCGCAAAAAAGATTAAACTTAACCGAGAAACTGGCAAAAAGATTGTGAGTGGAGAAAACGTGCCACCTGCAAAAGAAGCTGTTGAGAAACCTGAGCCGAGCAGCAGCAAAGTTAAACAAGAAAAAGCGAAAGGAAAAGTGAGACGAAAAGTAACAGCAGCTGATGGATCTAGTTCAACTCTTGTAGATTACACCAGGTACCTCGTCATTTCTTTTCCTATTCTTTCTTTCCTCATCCCCCTGTCTCCCTGCCCTCCCAAATGTAAAATTATTTATGGTGACTGATGAAAGGAACAGCTAAATGTGTGCTAAATGAGTGAATAATCTGTGATCTTTCCTGTTAAACTGTACTTGGGTCAAAATCAAATTTTGTTAAAGAAAACAGGCAGTCTACTTCACAGAAAGCTAATAAGGTTAATTCATTGGTGACGCTTTTGACCCTTACGCTTTTTTCCCCTTACTCATTACATTCTGACTCTTTGAGGAGTCCCCTCTATGTCTTCCTTCAAATCCAGCTTACTGCTAAAGGCAAGGATAACAGACATGTCTATACCATGCAATATTTTACATTTTAAAAATTACAAGGTACTGTAATGATCGACTTTTGTCGGTATGACATGAAATTACACCTTGCAGAAATAGCAGCTGGGTTGCCAATATATTGTACTGATTCTAGCTTTGAGCACAGTGCCATGTTGACACAGCTACGCTGCTTCCAGCTCACTACCAACTTTTTTGGCACTTACGTTGGAGATCTGTCTGCTATATTCCATTGTGTGACATGGGGGGAGGTGGGGAGTGATCTAGTGTGGAGCTGTTCTAGCTTACGTTTTAGTGTCTAAAGAAACAGGACAAAGCAAACTCAAAACATTTAAGACATCGCTGGAGACTTAAGATAGTCTCTTGATATTCTAAAAAAGTTTTAAAAACATACGTTTTTCTAAAGAACAACACTAGGACATGAGGATAAAACTTTGGTTGTGTATACCTTTCCGTAATTGCTTGCTTATACACTGAAACAAGAATGTATATCTAATTTATCTGTCATTGATAGAAATAGGACATGAAGGAATTACCAGATCAGACAGTCCCCAATCTGATAATCTTGTGTCTTTATTAATTAAATGTATGGTAGCAAGGTACTAAATTAATTGATTGCTCATTATCGTAGCTAGTGGACTCATCCTTTTTTCTCTTGTCTGTTCCCTTGATTGAACATCTTTTGAAAAAAGGCTGAAGATTTAGAATTGAAACAAAAGCCATTTCATAAAATGTTACAAAAGATGGCGGTGCATGTATCTCGCCCATTATTAAGGTACACCTTTTTTCTTCTTAGCACTAGTTCTACTGGAGGAAGCCCCGTTAGAAAGACTGAAGAAAAGCCAGATACAAAACGAACTGTCATTAAGACCATGGAGGAGTACAATAATGATATAACAGCCCCTGCGGAAGACGTCATCATTATGATCCAAGTCCCTCAGTCAAAGTGGGATAAAGATGACTTCGAGTCTGAAGAGGAAGACATTAAATCTACCCAGGTGCCCACAACCTTAGGAAAACCTGCTAGTGTTATAAAAAATGTGAGTGCTAAGCCACCAAACCCTGTAAAACACAATGAAAAAGAGATGGAGCCTTTGGAGAAAACTCAGAAAACTACAAAAGAGGCAAGTTATGAAAGCTCCCAGCATGATGCAAAAAGTTCAAAAAGTTCAGTGTCGAATGAAAAAGGAAAAACCAAAGACCGGGATCATTCTTTGTCAGACAAGGATGCTTCTGAGAAGAGAAAGAGCAGTGTTCAGCCAGAAAAAGACCACTCGGAACGTGCAGCTGAGCAAGGAAATGGAAAAAATATTTCTCAATCTTCCAAAGACAGCAGATCTTCAGAGAAACATGATACTGGACGTGGATCCACTGCTAAAGACTTCACTCCTAACCGAGACAAAAAGTCTGACCATGATGGCAACAGAGATCATTCTAGTTCCAAGCGTAGAGATGAAAAGAGTGAATTAGCAAGGAGAAAAGACTCCCCTTCTCGAAGCAGAGAATCTACATCTGTACAGAAAAGTAAGCCAAGAGACGAACGAGCAGAGCCGTCCAAAAAAAGCACTGGGGATGCCAAAAGGAGCAGCTACAGCCCTCCGCGTGAGCGGAAGCAGTCTGATCACAAAGCTGCTCACGATTCCAAGCGTACATTGGAGGAACACAAACCTCTAGATAAAAATTCAGGAAAAGAGAAAGAGAAGCATGTACCAGAAGTAAAGAGCAATAAAGAGAAAGAGAAAGAGAAAGAGAAAGAGAAAGAGAAAGAGAAAGAGAAAGAGAAAGAGAAAGAGAAAGAGAAAGAGAAAGAGAAAGACCCAGGTGTTAATAAACCACCTTTGAAACAAGAATCACCAGATATAAAAAATGAGAAAGAGAACGTGACTGGACAAAATGATAAAAGTGTTGTCAAGCCCAAGCCTCAGGTAAGCAGCTCCTCACGGCTCTCTTCGGATCTAACTCGAGAGACTGATGAGGCTGCGTTTGTACCAGACTACAATGAAAGTGACAGTGAGAGTAATGTATCTGCAAAAGATGAGGAAGCTGCAGGAAAAAATCCTAAAGAACCGAAAGAAAAGCCTGTTGATAAGGTGAAAGAGGATACGGCAGCGCCTCCTGCAGTTGACCAGCCTGAAGCAAGCAGAAGTCAAAGTCAAAGCAGTCCCAGTGTTAGCCGCAGCCGGAGTCAAAGCCCTTCTGAGAGTCAGACTCGAAGCCACAGCAGCAGTGCCAGCTCAGGAGAGAGTCAAGACAGCAAGAAAAAGAAAAAGAAAAAAGAGAAGAAGAAGCACAAGAAGCATAAGAAACACAAGAAGCATAAGAAACACGTTGGAAACGAAACAGAATTGGAAAAGAGCCAAAAACACAAACACAAGAAGAAAAAATCGAAGAAGAGCAAAGATAAAGAGAAAGATGACCAAAAAGTGAAATCTGTCACTACATAGAATGACAGATAATAAAAAAATGACTTAATTCCTAAGTCATCTGTATTAAATTTTGTTAAAATGTAAACGAATTCAAGCGTTGTAAATAATGACATGAAAGACCCTGTGCTGCACTTAAAATATTGCTGCTTGATTATTTGATTTTTACATCAGAGCTTTATAAAAGTGAACATTTTGTACAGAATTGTGAGTTGTGACCATGTAACATGAGAGGTTTTGCTGGGGCATCTTATTTTTAACCACCATTAATTAGTTTGGGTGGAGTTTACTGTACTGTGAAAATTTTCACATTTGAATTTTTTTTTAATTGCCTGGCAGAAGAAGCTGGTATCAGTTATAAAATATCAGCAGAATGATTTGCAGAATACATTACAGCCCTGTTATGTCACTTTTTGATTACAATAAAAAAGTTTTCAGTAAACTATCTAATGTGATGAGATTTCCAGCAATAGCGGAACGTCAGCAGAGAAGAGAGTAGTCGTAGAGCCCATCAGAGCTTGCTGGTAGCTAATGTGTGGGAAAAATAACGGGTCAACAGGTTTGGTTTCGAAAAGCCTGGTAGGACTTTAAATCTTTGGAACAGTGTGGGGAGGTACTGCCAAGGGGGGCACTTCTCTCACGTGCCGAGTGGGCTTATTTTTTGTGTTGTAAAAGGTAATACATGGCCCCAAAAACACAGCCACTCATAACAGCTGGTACTGACTGTTTTAAAATGACGTTGCGTAGTAAGCTGTTACCTTTTGACATTGTTCCAGTTCGCCAGCAAACATCTACGTGTATTTGAAGATGCCCTGTAATCTGTGTTTTCTCTCAATGATGCTGATCACCGAGATGTTTGTGTTTTGTAAATGGAAGATTTGTTATTCATCTTTTCATACGGTGGGTGCCACATGATACTGAACTAACCCTTCCGTTAAATGTGAGGTTCAACAAAGGAGTTTGGCAGAAGAAAGCCGGCTAGAAAGGCAGGCTTCTGCTTTGAACAAAGACAGGAAATCTAGAAAATGTAAATTTAATTAGCTTGACAATCTTAAGACAGACATAATTTTTTTTTTTTTTTTTTAGAAAAAGGCAGCAGTGGTGGGTGTTGCTCAACTGTCTGAAAGCCAGCGTGGTAAGAAACACTTCAGGGCGTAACATCCCGGTACTGATTGAATTCAGTAGTGAAAGCCCTCGACTGTTTGGCTGTGGGATTTGGCCCAGAAGAGTTCTGTTTGAAAGGGGTATAAATTAAAGCAGCGTTTTGAGGCTTCCTACTTGCAGAGACTATTTTGTTCAAAAAGTGTCATGGTTTATAGGTGCTGTTACTGGGGAATTTGGCAGTAGAGAAATAGTAAAATAATAATTCACCTTGCTTTTCAGTGGGGGTGACTGTTGCATTTTAACTACTGGGTTAGAGATAGAGCAACCATCTTCTGATGCTTAAAATAAGAACAAACCAGAATTGGTACTGGATTTCCCTGCAAGTAGTTTATACCTTTTCGTGTCAAGGCATTCTTGGTGGATTTTGGGTGTTTCCTGCCCGAGGTAAAGCAGCCTTTCTAATTAAGCCGCTCACATTTTTACTTCCCAGAATCAAAAAGCACATGTGCCTAATGGTCGTTAGGAGTCCCCATCCAGCATCTCCTATGTGTGGTCCAGGGGAACCCCCATCACCACAGCAAACGCTGGATGTGAGGGAATGGAAAGCAGCCTCGGACTCTTCCCTTCACGTAGTCTGTGCTTGTGATGATGAGGGCATGGAAAACTGAAGATTTGTTTTGCACCCTTCTCTGTGAGAAACAGAAATACAGAAGACTTAGGGTTCAGTGAAATGGGATTCTTACTTGAGTTGGAATGTGTTAGGTGTGCTTTATTATCAAGGTTCAGCATAATTAGTAAACTTGCATGGATGTTGAATTTTGGAAGTTTCTTTATGGACCAGCTCTATAAAAGCCGGCAAAATTGTGTATTTTGGTGCTGAAAAAGCTGTAGCCAGCGCCTGCCTTAATGCTCAGTGAAACTCTCCTCTTTTCAGAGTACTATGGCCGCATTACTGAGGATTTTTTGGTCTCCTGTGAATTTAGCTGACTCTGCACATGGCGCTTCTTACCATTACTTTTTTCCAAGTTCTTTGAGCACCCGGAATGCGGTCGCACACAGGCCTGAATAGGTGATTTTTATTTTTTTTTTAACTTAGTCATGTTTAGAAGTCTTCCGACTGAATTTCTGAGGTTTTTATGCAGTGCCTAGAGTAGCATGAAGGGATTTATCCAAACAGGGCTCCCTCGGGGAGGGTAAATACTCCTGGAAGGTTTGTTGACTTCAGGCAGTGAAACAATGAAAGGGATTTTAACCAGAGCAAGGGAAAGCATGCCAACAAGTTTCAACTCTTGTTCTTGTTCAGACATAAACAGATGTTGACTCAGTGACTAAATTTACTATGTTCCTTGTGGAACGATACCACCTGGTCGTCTGCTAACGGTAAGTGTGGTCTGTTCCACGGAAAGGATCACAGATGCCGATGTCTGTCTTCAGAGAACCCTGGGACCACCGCACCTCGGCCCCCATCTTCGGTTGAGGCTGTGTGGCTCTGAGCGATCTGAACAGACGGAGAGGCAGCAACTCTTAAGCTGGAAAAGCTCAGGCACAAAAGGCGGCGGGTGGAAAATCTACGTGTAAATGACCAAACAGAAACTACCCCCAAAGTGGGCAACGGCCTCGTAGGTGATCGTCCACCGCTCTGAAATACAGGAGCTGCGCGGAAAAGAAGAGGGCATGAGGCGTGAGATGATGTCATGCATGGGTAGAGAGAAAATGAAGAAACCTAGGACACAAGAGGAATTTCAGTTCTAACCCCTAATAATTGTTTTTGCATTTTAAAAATAAAGGCCAGGAAGGGAAAAGCTGATATCCATTGTTCAATGAGGGAGAAGAAATAGTGGTTGGAACAGCAAGTAGGCTTTTGCGTAGTCTTCACCAGAAAAGGCTGGTTGTAACCAGCTTTAGGGACGTTTAGTTCAGTAAAATACAAGGGTCGTGGGCTAAAGAAAAGAGTACGTTAAGCAACGTCCAGAGACAATGTCTGGTTGACTAGCGAGGGTATTGGCCAAAGCACTTTTTTCTAAACTGAGGGATGGCGTTACGTCTCTGATGACCGAAGAGCAAACCTTGTACTTACCTTCAAAGGGGGAGAGAACTGGAATGTATTTATGTATTTGTTGTAATATCAGCCCAAATTTGGCTGGATATTTTATAGTGTGTAAATACACAGGATATAAAAGGATGACGAATGGTCATTATCAAACAAGTACAAGAGAGAGCTCGACCTGGCACTAGGAGCACTGGGAAAGGGGTGGTTGTGTGAGCGGAGTTCTTGACGCTTTTTGCCAGCTGCTTTTTCTGACTGAAAATGGGTTTTGCAGGGGTGATTATGGAAGTGGTGGGTTTTATCAGTTGTTCGTGTGGGTTGTATGGTCTGATGGGAAACAGCCAGACAGTGGGCTAGGGGTGATGCTGTAGGAAGTATTAAGGGTTCCTTCCCTACGGGTGATGGAGGCAAACGCGTTGGGCGTCTGATCTGCCCCAGAGCAGACAACGAAACAGATAATTTGCATCTCTGACTGGTGGTATCACTGAAAAAGAAATGGTAATGTGCAATGCCCCAAATCACCACAGTTCACAAGGAGATCTAACAGAGAGGCTCCCCTGTACTTGCAGTGCAGTTTGAAGGAGCAGAAGAACGCTGTCTGCTGTCCATCCTGAGTTCCGTGTAAGCTGCAGAGGGAAACCCTGACGCAGGTTACAAAAAGGGTCTGAGCCCGTAAAATCTTGAGGTTTACTCTGGGTGAGAAGCATCTGGCTAGCGGGGGTTTGGTGTACCTCGCAGTCCTCGGTGGTGTGTCACCGCGTGTGTCCATCACTATAGTTAAAGGCACTATTGTGTATTCTTTAGTATCATTTAGGCTTTCTTAACTAGCGAAAGCAGCACGTACCCATCCTGGGTGTGATGATCTAACCCTGTGGGGGTTAGGCACACAGCAAACCCCGCTCATCATCGTAGATCAAAGACTGGGTTTTGTGGAAGGAGGGAAATAGAGATTACTTTCTGTATGCAGCCTGGTGTCTTCCAAGACTGTAGTGTTTGTTGCTGAACTTTTTTTTTGGCTTTAAAGTTGAACCTCAAAGCCAGGCAGAAGGCACAGCTTTTAAAGAAACGGTTGCCAAATTGTTCCCTGTATTCTTTGCCTAGCAGGCGGAGGGGCTTGTTCTTTAGAGGCTGGGACTTACACTGAAACGGGATCAACCGAGATTTGCTTTTTGTGGTGTTACCCTGGAACTAGGAAGAATTTTAGTATAAAATAATCATATTGAGAGCTTAGCCAACCACTCGGCATGACTCCCGCGGGAAGCCAGCAGCCGTCAAGCCGTCCGATCTGCGAAGCCGGCTAGAGCGGGACGTGGGGCCGGCGATGGGGTACCGTGGCTGGTGAGCAGCGTGGCCGGCGGGGCCGGGTCGGGTCTGGGCAGTGATCGCACCCCGGGGCTGCTGTAGCGTCGGTGGCTGATGGGGAGGGGACCCGGCAGGGAAGGTCACCTCCTGGTGGGCACCAGCCCGCGGCAGGGGGAGGCGGCTGCTGCCCCCAGGTTCCGTTAACAGGTCAGGAAGAGAAAGCAAAGGCAGCCCAAGGTTGAAGGAGGCAACACCTCTGAATGAGACTAATTAAAAGGAAGAGCTAATCAAGGCCTGGAGCTTTCAGGAGCCCCGCTGGGCTGGGGGATGCCGGGTGAGCTGGTGGGGGAGCGCACCTTGGTGGGGAAGGAGGCTCCCTAATTAAAAAGGGAGAGCAGCGCTCGGCGGTGGGGGTGGTGGAAGCTATTAGGGCTCTGGGGGCTTTGGGAGCATCGCCCTCGTGTAGATGGCCCTCGCGTAGCCGCTGTGCTGCGTGATGGCAGCCGTGGTCCCCACGCAGCGCGGCTGGGGCAGGGGAGTGGAGCTGGGCTCCTGCCCGGGGTTGGTGAGTGATTAACTCGTTCAGGAAACATGCAGTAAAGCTCATGACCAGCTGGAGGACAGGTTCATCTGCTCTCCAGCTCCGAGATGATGAATCCAGGGCTTGCACAGGGAAGCTGGGCTCCAGCTGAGGTGGCAGCCAGGGGTGGCTGTGGGGTGCCGGCGTACCGGCCCCCCGGAGGTCCGGCTGGGCTGGCAGCAGGGGATGGAGCTGGCATATGGAGGCATGGAGATGGGTGATCCTGGGAAAAAGCTCCAAGCTAGGTGGGCATGTTGATCTGCTTGAGGGTAGGATGGCTGTGCAGAGGGATCTGGACAGGCTGGACCGATGGGCTGAGGCCAGCGGTATGAGGTTTAACAAGGCCAAGTGCCGGGTCCTGCACTTGGGTCACAACAACCCCACGCAGCACTACAGGCGTGGGGCGGAGTGGCTCGAAAGCTGCCTGGCAGAGAAGGACCTGGGGGTGTTGGTGGACAGCCCCCTGAATATGAGCCGGCAGCGTGCCCAGGTGGCCAAGAAGGCCAACAGCATCCTGGCCTCTATCAGGAATAGTGTG
>VZSZ01004937.1:359136-369668 GCA_013398815.1 Ibidorhyncha struthersii
GAGGGGCCGAACACGCTCTCTGCCGAGCCTGTGACCCGGTTTCCCTCCCCAGGCGGCCGAGGGCTTCGCTCGCAAATTCGAAGTCCTGATCCAGCGCCAGGCTGCCGGCAGAGCCCGCCCCGGCGGCTCGTCCAAACGTCCTCTCCTCCTCCTCGACTGGAAATGCCTCGGCGAGGTTCGTCAACGCCCGCTCCGTGGAGAGGTAAACGAGAGTTGAATAATTAGCAACGATGCATTCGGTGGCGAAATTCCTCGGCTTTAATTTAGATCAGCTCCGCTACGGTGTGTCCCACCCGGGGCGGGGAGGCGGCGGGAGGCAGGACACGGGGCAGCTCCGGCCGGGCATCCTCCCACCCCATGGCCCCTCCGCGCAATGGGGCAGGAGGAGGTTTTGCAGGAGGTTTTTCCATCCACATTTCATGTATGTGTATGTGTGTGTGTGTGTGTGCGCGCGTGCATGCAGACGCCCGGGCTTTTGTCACCCTTTTGTGTGCGAAGTGGTTGTTTGGTAGCAACGAGCAAGGGCTTCTTGCCAAGTCTGCCTAATTAAGATTAAGCATATGCAGATTCGCCTTGTTTTCAGCTAATGACAGCTGCAAACAATTATTTGTCATGCTGGCTGACTGTTGATTGGTAAAAGCCGAGGCCAGGCGAGGATTGCATGATCTGCCTTTGCACGGCGGCGCTGCCGGCCGTGGGCACCGAGCGGTGTCTGCCCGCCCGGGGTCCGGTTGCCGCTCGGGGCTCAGCCCGTGCCCTCAGCGGCGGTCCCCAGCTGTGCGGGGTGGCCGGCTCTGGCATGGCGCCCGCAGCTCCTTGGGTTGGGGTCTGCTGGAGGTGGGATCTTCCTGGTTTGTTTTCAGCCTCGCCGTCGGCACAGACACATCGTGGTGTTTTCACGGGGAAAATAAATAAAGATGTCTGCAAACGTATCTGACGGCTGTAGTTGCCAAGCCAGCAGCCTGCATCAATTTTCTGCAAGCTGAGAACCAAAGCAGAGACTAAATGAGGTGGGAGGCTTTCTGCCCCCAGTCCTGCTCTGAGCACAGCTCGGGAAGCACCTTGGCATCTCTCCAAGATGCCTGGGCTTTTTATGGATATCCTCAAAAAGAGCTCGATTTAATTTTTTTTTAATTGTTATTCTTATTATGATGCTGATGAAAGGAGAGAGCCTTTTCAACAAAAGGATACCTGAGCAAGTTAAATACTGGGTGTCGCAGATGAAAACACGCCGGATTTGTTTTAAGGACGGCATGGAAATGAGGGCATGGTGGAAAAATAGTCACCGCAGAGATATAATTATGTTCTGTTTGACACACATCCTGCTCGGCGAGAAGTGCCGCGTGGATGTGCACGCTCTCGCTGCGTCCCCTGCCCTGCTCTGCAGCCCCGAGCCTGGCGGAGGGGGATGCACATGGGTCCGTCTTCAGACGCATTTGGATTCCTCCCTGGCTGACTTGGCTGATTCCTGTAAATCTCTCTCTCAGCTGTTTCTAACCCAGGGACCCCTCCGGCCCGGGGGGGGCGGCCAGAGCAGCTCCTGCTCTGCCCCATGGACATGGCGTAGCGGGAAAGCTGGGTGCTGGGGGTGGGCTGTGCCCCCAGAGCTGCTCGTCTGCCGGCTACGTTCAGGCTGCCCGTGTTGAGAGTTTGTGTCTTCGACCCTGAGGGCCAGGAGGAAACAATGCTCGGAAGCTGAGACGCAGCAGTGCTGAGGTGGGGAGGAGGCAGAGGCACCCCCGTGCCATGCCATCCCGTCCCACCTGCAGCCCGGACCCTCCGGCCGCTCACCCTCGTGCGCCCCGTGCCCAGCCCTGGTGCTTGGTGGTCGCTGGCCACGTCCTCGCCACTCCAGCTCTGAAACGAGCCCCTGCTCCTCCCGCGAGGGGCCAAGTCAAACGTTCAGGCACTGCTGAGAATAATTTTGAGCGTTCCTGATTTTAATTGGGTTTACTTAATTATTATTTACTTTGACTGAAGAAACTGTTGTATTTAAATAACACTGTTTTTGCCAAAACGCTGTCACAGAGAAGCTGCTTTCCCTTTAGGAGCCCTCAAACATGGGCTTCCTTCCAAGCCCCTCGGCTGGGCGGCGCATGGAGCATCATCATCGCTTGTGCTCCTGCTCCTTCCCTGGCTGGGAGCGCAGCGCCGTGCTAAGGGACGGCTCTCACGGCCGTGCAGCGGGCAGGCGGCGGAGGGGGCAAAACGGGAGCTGAGCTCTGTACTGCTTCCAGATGGACCTTTAGTGTTCCTTCTTGGAGCCCGGCAAGGCTGAAGGTCATGGCTGTGAATGTCCTGCAGCCGGTCAGACCCCCGGTGTGCCTTGAGGAGTTTGTGAGGTGAAGGGAGAACAGACCCAAAGGGCACCTGCAAACACGGGAGGGGTAAATGACTGAACTCCTGAGGCTGGTGGGAAGAAAGCTGAACCTCAAGGGATGAAAAGCAGTCCATAATTATAGATAGCAACAATAACTAGCAGTTGCACTGAATTATAAGCAGAACACATTCCCATTTCAAATCATAGTGTGGGGCTGGTTTTTGTTCCTTTTTTTTTTCTTGTTTCTCTCTCTCTCTCTTTTTTTTTGTTTGTTTGTTTTTTTGTTGTGGTTTTTTTTTTTGTTTAATTGCAGTTAAACAGCCTCCAAATCGTCTTTGGAGCTGGAAATACCAGCTCTCGACAGCTGCGACTTTCCACCTACCACTGATGCTTTGCCGTCTTGTGGTTCAGGACAGATCCAGGCAGGTGATGCTCCACAGGGACCCAGACTGGGCATCCCGACCCCCCGGCACTGCTGCTGGGCTGGGCGAGCCGGGTCTCCTGGGCTTCGGGAATTCTCCGCCGTGCCACAGGCAGGACAGCAGGACGGTCCTGGACAGACGGCATGAAATCCTGCCTCTGCTCAATTCAGCATCCAAACTCCCGTTGACTTAATAGGGGCCAGGGTTATGTTTGCCGTCCTTCTTTGTCAACGGGGCCCTTTTCACACGTCAGCTCCTGTCCCCCGAGGACTGTGAGGGGCCAGGCAGCTCGGGAAGGCTGAAGGGAAGGAGCAGGTAGGAAGGTACTGTGAATCTCAGAGGATTGAGGCTAGCAGCCCTACATTAGGTTATTGAAACAACCTCTCTTTTAAAAGCTTCAAAGAAAACTAGAGCCCTGGTATAAGTGCGTGTTTGCAGCGGAGCAGTGCTTTCCTCCCTGGTCAGGACTGTGCTTCGGTGTGGGATACGCTGAAGCTCTGATGTATGTTTTGATGTTGTCTAATGAGCGTCTTGTATGCTTCTGCTATCGCTGCCTGGCGCATTGGAAGGAAATCTGTAGCTATTACATGGAGGAGATAGGGAAAAACATCCATTTGTATGTGACTGTTTTCTGATTCAAGCTGCTGAATATTCAACAAAAATCATTTGTGACCTATATGCAGCGTAATTGCTGTTATTGCAGGGTAGATAGCGGAAATGTCAGCACAAGTACCACAGAATGCGGTTCTCGTCTCTGCATCACGTTGTGCAAAAGGCAATTGGGAAGGGGAGGGAGGCAGCAACGGTGCAGCAGCCTCCAGCCGCTTTGCCAGCCTCTCCCTGCTCCTGAATTTCCCCTTGGGGAACTCCTGCTTCCCAAAATCTTCATGTAAAGAGCGTGCAGTTCGAAAGAAAAGACAAAGCGAATCTAAGCAGACGAGGAGGTAAAGCACACCGTGATGCTCACTGCGTGGAGGACCTCTGTGCCGGGGCCGTCCCGGGGACGGGGCGGGGGTTTGGGGTTCACGCCGAGGTGCGTTTCAGGCTGCGGTGCTGGTGCTGGGAAGCCTCGTCCCCCACCCCACACATTGCCCCGTGGACCATTTCATCCCGATTTGCTCATCTCGTCTGGTTTTGTGAAGGAAGAGGGCGGCCTGCCGTGCTCGCTGGCAGTGAGCGTGTCCCCTCGCAGCCCCCCCAGGCTCGGGGCTGGGGCAGGGGCAGGATGGGGGGCTGCGGGGGCGGCGGTGCCTTTCCCCCAGCTCCGCAGGGTTTGGGCTTTCCCAGCACGGCAGAGACGCACCCCTGTGAAAACCCTGTCCCTTCCAGCATGTGTGAATGATTTTTGCACCCAGTAACGCTACTTTTCTATCATTTGGTCTCCTTATTTGGTATTTCTTTAATAATTAGTGGCAGATTTTGTACTTATGTTTGCAATTATCTAAATGCCTCTGGGACATGTTCTGCCAGATAATTGAATCTCCTTGGTATGTGACTGCACAGATATTGTTAGTGAGCGCAGGCTGGAGCTGAAGAATGTTTTGCCGGCTTTTGGTGTCATGTTAAGACAAATTAGGCTTTTTCATTTTAAAAAAACCCAATGGAAACAAAGCATTTTGCTTTGCCGTCCTCAGCAAAAGTTTTGCTAGAAGCTGTATTGGAGAGGGAAATACATTATTATCAGGAATTAACTGGATGTATACTTTAATTGCATGCAGTGGTTCTTTGCTGGTGTCCTGGTTTAGGCCAAATCGGCCACTGGGGACGTGGGGGACCCCAGATGGGACCAACAGATGCTCCCCTCTACCCCTCTTCAAAAAAGAGAGGCAGAGGAGGGAAAAAGAGACTTAAGAGTTTAGAAGAAACTAAACTACTTTAATAAGATATTATTAATAACATACAAGGAAATAATGAAATATATACAAAAACATATCAAGCTCCCAAGATGACAATCACGACACCGGCTGGCACTGGGGCAGTCCCAGGCTGGACTCAGTGGCGGACGGGAACTGGATTCCGGGTCTGCCTTCAGGATCGGGACCAAAGGCAGACAATTGAAGTGAAGAGAGCGAGAGAGTGAAAGAGCGGAAAAAGAGAGGAAAAAAAGAGAGAGAGTGAGAGAGGGATCTGACCCTCAGCTTTTATACTGAGCGTGATGCGGATGGGATGGAATACCCTGTTGGTCAGTTTTGGGCCACCTGGCCTGTCCGCTCCTCCCTGCAGGTGGGACCCCACTGCGCTTTTCCGCTTCCGACCCTCCAACGTGGCGAACAACAAAGGTGGTTGGCCTTGGCGGTTATAGCGATAAGTATAAGCAAGAGCCTCTGCGCATACCATGTCTGGACATCAGCTATAAACATTGGTCTGATCACTCTGAGAGAGCGAACATTGTCTGTATAATATGCTGTTAATTTCAGCAGTTAGAAGAGGCCCAGCTAAGAAGCGAAATTACTGAACAAAATTGGTCCAGTTTTACCTCAAAGCAGGACAGCTGGGCTTCAGCAAATTCTCCATGTGCCCAATTCACAGCTGCAGCAGCTGACGAAGCGCAAGATGCAGGCAGGGCAGGAAGGAGCGGGTCCCGTGTTGGGATGATGGTGGAGCGGGAAAGCAGGATCTCCAGCTGGACGGACGGACGTCTGTGTGCAGCCTTGCTGGCAGGGACAGGAGAGGGGGATTTAAGGTGCCAAGCAAGGGACGGGAAATCTCCCCCGTCAAGTGCCATGCTTGAGAGTAAGTGCAGAACTGTTTGGCATCAAAACCCTTCTAATTTAGGGAGACGGGGTGAAATCTTTTCTCTCAGCATCGCTAGTTCTTGTAGGGCCCGGGTAGGCAGGGGACACAGAGGCTTGGCTGGATGCCCTGTGCTGGCCACAGCCAGGTGTGATCTGAGCCCATCCTCAGCCCGATCCACTCGGAGCAGACGTGGCTTCCCGCAGCACCGTAAATCCCCGGGGTTGGTCAGAAAAACGTTTTTCCAGGTCAAAGCTGTGCTGTTGCTGGCTGAGATGAGGCTTTGGAATGTTGCTGCTGCCTTTCCCCCTCGCTCCTAGACCAAAAGGGTCTGCGTGCCCGAAGCTGGGGGCAGCTCCGCACCCCTGCGAGACCCTCCGGCTGCTTCACTGGCTGCAGAGCCACCAGGGGGAGGAGGGACCTGCTGTGCTCCAGCTGGGTAAGCTTCTGTTGGGTTTTGATGTAGGTAATGGAAGACTTGTCAAATCATGCCCAGGAAAACGTACCTGGGGATCTTGGGAGAGGAACAGGTAAGAGATGCCGACCCATGGCTCTGCCTCCACCAAAACCTTCGGGACCGAGGGGGAAGGAAGGGTCCCGCGGCGGAGGCAGTGGGGGAGCAGCTCCCCAGGAGCTGAGCCCGCCGGCGATGGCAAGTGCAGCAGGAGGAACTGGAGAAGCAAAAACACTACGGTTCCCTTCACTCATTCAACCTTGGCTTTACCTGATGTTTTCCCCTTCCAGCTCATTCCCCCTGCAAAGAACAAGAGGGCCCTTTTCGTAAAGTTGCGGCCAGGCGGGGATGGCCCTTGGCTCCCCTGGGGATTTCTCACACCCCAGACAGACCCAGGTCCCCGTTGCAGAGGGTTGGTGCAGGGTCAGGAAAATGGGACTTTTCCCACGGTCCCAAGAAGGTCCTTGCTGTGGCTCTGGGGCGGCTCTCCCGGCTCTGGGCAACGGGCAGTATCCTGCAGCTCCTCTGCCCGCTCACTCCGGTGTTGGATTAGTTTCCAGGTCTCGTGCGTGGGATGCTGAGGGAGAAAAGGACTTCTGCGGTGAGGGACGGCACAGGGCTGCTTTGGTTGCAATTTGTTTGAAGTCTGATTTTAAAGCTGATCTCCGTCTCACACAAAGGTGGTCGGGGCAGACGTCAGCTGTGAAGAACTATTTTGGGTTTGGGTGCAGCTGGCTCAGGTGTCGCAGGGGCCGAGATCGCTCCTGAGGGCACCTCCGTGCCAGTGCCAGGGCCTCATGCTGCTTTGGTCTCTGGGTGAAGGCACCTGGACCCGTGGCTTCAGAGAGGCTCTGTGCGGAGGATGTCGTCTGCTCCCAGTGAGGGCCCAAATTCGTAAACACAAAGAAAAACTGATACGAATCAACCCATAAAAATGAATGAATATATTAAAAGGACAAGCCGGGTCTGTCTCAGCAATAACTCAGCACTGCAGACGTTCAACCAGCCTGCTCTGAATAATGGCTCTGCCGGCGCCTGAAGTCGCTCTAGGGTTCCCATGACTATTACTTACCTTACGTTACTTTTGTTTCCCCCCAAATATTGAATTTTCTCCTTTGTAAAATATGGATGCAATTGGCCTCATGCCACCCCGGTCTCCCTCGCAGCGCTGTGCTGGGCGGTCCCAGGGAGCACGTGGATGCTGCTGCGCTCCTGCCGCATCCGTGGCTGCGGGCAGGGAACGGGCGCTGCCGGGATGCTGAGCACGTGCTTTGGCAGCCCAGCGGGTCAGGCCTTTTCTCTTCTGGTGTCCTCCTTAGTGGGCTGCTGTTCCCTGGTAGATGCACACAGTGACCGAGGGTTGGCCCAGGAGAGGCTGAAGGTGTGATTTGCTGCGGAGCTTCGTTACCGGGGCGGGGGCGCTGAGCTGGGGAGGTTTGCCCCGTTGCACAGGCAGAGGTGCAGGATGTGTCCGTGGCTGGTCCTGGTCCCCGCTCTCACCGTGGCCGCGTGCGCTCTGCGTTGCCCGACACCTTCCAGCCGGCTGATGGGGATTTGGGTCTGCTCATCATTGGCACCCACGTTGCAGGCGGTGGGAGCGGACTTTTCTCTGGAGCTTTTCCTCCCCAACGAGCAGGGAGGATGCAATAACTGTGAAAACCTCCCACTGAAGTTTCAGTGCCGAGCAACAAAAAGTAGAGAACTCTGTAAGGAAGAGTTCTCAACATACGGTCTGTGCAGCTGCCGGTCTCACCGGTGGCTGCTCCAGAGCCAGAACCCGGGGAGGGGGTTAAAATCTGTAAATTAGGGAAGAGTGCTCTTCCTCAATGTCTCGTGGGAGGAAGGGAGCGGGATGTCTGTGCAAACCTGTCCTGCCTTATGTAGCTCCCCGGCTCCGGCTGCC
The DNA here is from genome assembly GCA_013398815.1 of Ibidorhyncha struthersii. Classification (NCBI taxonomy): domain Eukaryota; kingdom Metazoa; phylum Chordata; class Aves; order Charadriiformes; family Charadriidae; genus Ibidorhyncha; species Ibidorhyncha struthersii. The sequence continues at coordinate 366,969 of VZSZ01004937.1, forward strand.
GCCTGCCCTGTGCCGGTGCAGGGCACAGCCCGCGCTGGGGACGCTGGCAGAGCTGCTGGCACTGCCCCTTTCCCCGGGAAAAGCACTGATGATTCTCTGTGCTGAATGGCTTCGCTCCTCCTTCCATTTCAGTGCTTGGTTTGCTTTTCTCTTAATCTCGTCATGACTGGGATGCTGGTGGGGACCTGTGCACCGGAGCTGCTTGTTTGTGGCTGTGCCTGCTGGTCACCTGCAGCCGCGGTGCTCTGTGGCAGCGGCTCGGCTGGCACCGTGTGCACGCAGGACATCTGCCACGCGAAGGCAAGGAGAAGCAGGGGGTGGGTACCTGCCCTTCAGCTGCTGCCCAAGACTCAGGGACAGCCCTGCAGCTGGGGACAAACCCTCTGGGTGCCCTTTTGCTCTTGCTCTCATCTGGGCAGGTCGGGGCATTTGATTCCCCTGTGACAACACGACCAGTGCAGGTATCAGATGACTTCCCCTCTGAGGTGGTCCTGTGGGCGCTGCCTGGGAGGCAGCTGTGGAGAGGGGATGCTCAGGCAGCCCTGTGTGCCCAGACAGCCTCGTCGGAGAGCTGTGAAACCCCACAGGGCACAGCATCCACGAGCACTGCTGGCGCAGAGGCAGTGACGGAGCACTCCGAGCATCCGTGTCCCGTAGCCTCGAGGTGCACCAGTGCTCTGTGTCCTGCCGGCCCCATTGAGACGTGCCCACTGCCCCCTGGCCCGTGCGTGGGAGCTGCCCTCGCTGGAGGGATGCCTGGCGCGGGGTTAACAGCATGCCAGCTCCCCGGCACCCTACTGAGCCATCCCCCCACGCACCCCCTGCTCCCGTGCTTCGCCCCAGCCACAAAGCAGTTAATATTTGTTGATCGCGGCAGCGTGCTCAACGCTCTGTGCAGCTCTCGGATGCAGCGCGATACTCCCCGGTCTCCAGGGATCTCGTGGCATTTTGCCCAGATGGCATCGGTCTGTGTCTCAAGGACATAACACGGTGCCTACGGCTCTGTGCGGCAGCGCTGGAGTGACAGATGAAGCCGGGGCGCTCCTTCATCTCTGCTGAGAGGGAAGAAAAGCTCCTGAAAATGCCGGGTCTCCAGCCGGCCGCTCCCTTTCGCCTCCACGAATGAGCTGGTACCCGGCAGCCGCCCGGGTTGCTTCGTGCGGGGGCAGCGCCGGCTGAGCACACGGGGTCCCCTCTCCCCGGGGAGGAGAGGGCGCGCTCGGCTCCTTCCCCTTCTGCCGGCAGAGCAGGTAGGTCAGATGTCCCCACCATCCCTGCTGTGCCCCTGCCACTGCGTGCCCGCCATGCCCTGCTCTACTGCCCGCCGCATCCTGGTGTCATCCCTGTCCTGGCCCACGTTGACCCTTTTGGAGCGGCGCTGCCGGTGGATGCGCGGCGTGCAGGCAGACACGGGAAGGCGTTGCCGCTTCCCGGGATGGTGGCCCCTGCCCTCTCCGCTGCCCACCCTGCATTGGCCTGCAGGCAGAACGGGGGGCTCAGCAGGTGCGGGAGGTCCGGCGATGCCGTGGGTCTGCAGCAAGAGGCCGGGGTGCGGCGCAGGACATCGGCAAAGCAGCCGGGTGCGGGGCAGAGGGTGCAACCAGGGAGGCCAGCGTGGCTGCCCAGGGCTCAGGTGCGGGCTGCACAGGAGCCCACGGGTTTGGTTTCGGTTGTGTCTGCTGCGTCCTGGGCATCCCAGTGGCAGTGCGGGGAGAGGGGCTGCAAACATGCACCAGTGCAGGAGCTCCCACTCCATCCACAGCATGGAGGGGGGCCGCGAGCAGCACCGCGGGCACCCGGCTCCCCCCAGACCGACTCACCCCCATGCTGACAGCACCGGAGTTGCGAAATCCTGCCCTCCGGAGCCTTCGAGCACCAAGGAGGTAGATACTCATGGTGATCTCAGCATATGGTAGTGTGAGGGACAGCTTGGTGTTTTTGAGGATGACCTGAGAAGCACTTTGCTGCACTAGTGCCACCCTCACGTCTGGGTGCGGGGGGTTTCACGGTGCACCGGAAGGAGGGAGGGGGTACGCATCCTTCCCATCCCATGCCAGCGGCATGGCCGTGAGACCAGCTGATTTTTCTCTGTGCCTTGGCTGGCTGGAGCCAGCGGGGAGAAGAGGACGTGGGGATGGGAGCAGCCCGACCCCAAGAAGGAGTGTGCGTGTGAATGAGCTGCTCTCGGGTGGGAGCTATGGCGACGGGTCAGCCTTTCAGTGACAAAGGTGTCTCTGGGAGGGACCCACCATCGGGCAATGGACCAGGCTGGAACCGCAGAGCCGGTCCGTGGGTGCCAAGAGCTGCGAGTTGCCTGATCCCAGTGGTTTTCCACCTGTTTTGGCTCCCCGGAGGAGGACGGTGCTGGCATTGATTCCCTCCCCGTCAGCAGAGCTGTCTCCTCTTGCACCAGCCCAGAGCCCTCGTGATGCTCAGGGAATCGCAGCGAGCGCCTGTTATGGCAACGACACGCACCGAATTAACCAACAGCACCAAGCGTGCCCCACCGATGGAAATGAGGCATCGGTCCCCATCGTGCGCAGTGAGGTGCTGGCACAGCCAACGGCGCTCTGCCCACTCCCTGTGCCGGTAACATGCCTGTGCCAGGAGTGGGAGCTGCGGCCACCCGGCACCTCCTGCGCAGGAGCCACCGGTTCCCTGCCCCGCATGCAGCTGATTTAATACGAAATGAAAATTGGG
>VZSZ01004937.1:372592-397232 GCA_013398815.1 Ibidorhyncha struthersii
TTCCCGGGCGATCATTAGCCCCTTTGTGTAGCTGAAGGAAGCCATATGTTTCAGAGACATCTTTAAAGATGCTTGCAGAAACAACAAAAAAAGGGATTTCTGTGTGTTGCTGAATGCGGCTGCCAATCACCCGGCACCCCGCGCCGGCTCCCTTGTGCTCGCCTGGAATGCGAGGCGGTGGCGGCTTCAGTAAATACGGGCTCGTGTTTGTAGTCGGGATTTGCCGTCTGGGGGAATGAGCTATGCAAGCTTTTAATTGGCACGAATGTCCGCCCTGCCCCTTTCTCACATTTGCTGGCTCTCCCAAGTCTAACTCTTTTTTTTTTTTTTTTTTTTTTATTCGATCGTGAGGAAGCGGCTTCCACAGCGTCGCAGCTTGAGAATAGTTTCTCTCTGCTGCTCAAACAGATTTTTTTTGACTTGCAGCCAGCTGTCCCCATGAACGAGCACTTAAACAAACAAACAAGTGACCCCGGGCCCTGCCGCGCCGTGCCATCCCCCGGCTCATTTCTCCAGCTCTCCCCATAGCAGTTTGCTCAGACTCTGTATTTTTATTCGGTTTAATTGGCTCCCTAATAGTTTCATGGCAAGCAATTCCGCTCCCATCAAAACCTGCTCATGTGAACGTTCCCCTGTGGTACGAAGGAGATAAGTAACGAGGAAAAGTGATCCCCGTCAGCTTCTCAGGGCCCCGGTGCAGGCGTGCGTGGCACGGCCGGGGCGGCAGGGCTGGCTGTGCCCCACGCTCTCTGCTGGCACAGGGGTGTGCGACAGGCTGCCGAGACCGATGTTTTCGGGGAAATATCCCAGGTTGCGCTTGCTGCAAGGACCACGAGGCTGCTGCCGCCAGCCCCGCAAAGGGAGAGGATGTGTGAAGTGGCGTTCAGCTGGTTTTTAGTTTACAAGGGGGTTTCTGAGTGCCGGTGTCGGGGGGGCTCCGGCCCCGTGCTCAGGTCACAGCCCACGTGTCTCCCCGCAGGGCACCTCGGGGTCACCCACACCGGGAGATCAGGAGTTGGTTCCTCTTACACGGTGCAACCCAGAGGACGTGGTGGAAGCCCCAGGGCAGCTTGGTGCCCCTCCGCGTGCCATGCGAAGTGCACAGCCCCCGGTGTTGCACACCCACATCCCGGTGCGCGCACACGAGTGTCCTGAGTGCTCTGGCTGCCGGTCTCGCCATGCCTGTAGCTGCGGGCATGGCTCCTGGTGGGTGCCAGGACCTCGGTGTCACCTCTTGGCCGGGCATCTCAGGGGGCAGGACCACCCCTGGCTGCAGTCCTCCAGCTGTGCACCAGTTGTGCTGGGCTGGACCACGGGCTGGCCCAGTGCCGCGGGGCGGTGGGTCCTCCCCAGCCCCCCGTGCAGGGAAGCTTTCCCTGTCTCCTCCTCCTCATCCCCATCACCTCCCTCCCAGCTCGGGGGCTGTCGGGAGGGCTGACAGCGAAGCCCCTCTTGCCGGGGCCAGTTCTCACACTCTGGGCTCCGCTCCAGTTCCCGGCGGGGCTGTGCCCGGCTCCCACGGGAGGACGGGCACTTTTCTTTCAGGCTTTACTGCAGCCTTCCAGAGCGGTTCACATGCAGATTACACGCTTAAGGAGCTCAGAGAGCAGCAGATCAGCAGAGACACCCCATGGAAAGAGGGGACACAGACACCCTTCAGGAGCCACCAGGTGCCAGCAACGGTGACCTTCCCCCAGCAGCAGGGACCTTCTGCCAGGACCTTCCCGCGGGACCTTCCCCCAGGAGCAGGGACCTGTCCCCAGGACTTTCCTGACTGTTACACTCCGATTTGCCCAGGTGCTCCATCCACACAGACCTTGTGCAGTGCACGTCCTACCACTGGCTCTGCTTCTGAGTTTGCTTCATAACTGTGCGTGCCACCCACATCAAACGTTCAAACACGAGAGCTGAAACCCCGCAGGACACCAGAACTCTGCCGAGAGACCCAGGACCTGTCCGGGCCCTGGAATTTCCCAGCCCTTGCAAAACCTGGGCGATGCCATGCATGCTGGGTGGCTACGGCCGGAGAGCCGGGCTGTGCCCGGAGCCGAGAGCAGCAGGAACCACCGGAGAGCAGCCCTCCACCGTTAGCACGAGGAATTAAGAATTAATTCATCAAAGGCTGTTAACAAATGGTCGGTAATTAAGAAGGTTGCCAACAAACGGAGAGTCTGCTGCATGCAGTCCCCCCGGTGAGGCTGGTGCGGGGCGGGGGGGATCGGGGTGAGCGGGAGGTGTCTCTGCGGTGTGCGTCCTGCTGCAGCAGGCGTGCAGGCATGCTGTTGGGATGCCGACGTGGGGGAAGGAGTCCACAGGGCGGACAGCCTCATCACTGCTCATGCCTTGGGAAGAAGGGCCGCGATGGCGGTCCCAGACGAGGCACGATCTGTTCAGCTAAAGTTGAGTTTTCTCACAGAGATCCACGCCTGCTGCTTCCCATCCTATCGACAGAGGACACGAAGAGCAGCTTTTTCCATCCCTCTTTGTGGCAGCTCCTTGAGCAGCCCTTGGCATAGCAGCCAGTTCTGGGGACAGTTCGTGTGGCCTCTGTTCCCCGCGTGGGACAGGGATGGACAGGACCCAAGCCGGAGCAAGGAGGACCCCAGCCGCAGGAGGAGCTGTGGTGAGAGTGGGGTGTGCTGCTGGGGGACGAGCAGCAGGCGGGCGCAGGGTGCACCGAAGGTGGTTTCACAGCTAAGGGTCTGCTGGCACTTCTTGGACTACGGTTCTTCTTGGACTATGGTTTTATTCCTCCTCCTGCTCCTCTCAACCAAACGAGCACAGTTCACGTGGTGGTTCCTCACACACCGTTCCCCATCCTCTGACCGCCCTCGGCTCCCCTCTGCCCCCTCTCCGCCACCCACCGCCTGGACATGCATCCTCTGAAGCTGGCTGCGGTGCGGCGCTGAGCCGAGCAGGAAGGCAGAACTCCATGGCAGCGCATCCCACTGTGCCTGCCCCTCCCATACCCGAGCCACAGGCGTTCGTGACCGCCGGAGCTCTCTCATGGGTTCTTGCTACTTTCCTGAGTCCAGCGGCCAACTCGGCTGCTCTTTGAAGGGACCCCCCAGGCCAGAGGGCTACCTCCCATCCAGTGTGGCGGTGGGGTGGAGGGTGAGGAACCGTGCTGGGCTCACTGGTCGAGGCTCTTGGTGAGAAGCTCAGCCCCGCTGCAGCCCCAGTGGGGTGGTGGCGATGCCGCAGGGTGGCTGCGTGGGGCACCCGCGTGTGTCTGTGTGCTCTGCACGCCGGGGTGAGGCATGATTCATAATGCCAGCAGCTGCCTGGAGCCACATCTGTACCGAGCTCCAGCACTGCCACCCCCATGTCCTCGCGGGGACAGCCATGGCTCAGAGGAGGCCAGTGCAGAAAAACCTCAAGCATTTGGGAAATGCGTGTGACAAGCGGCAGAGCCCACCCGAGAGCAGCTCCTGGGGTGGGGGGGAGCAGCCGCTCCCCTCGCAGACTTCGTGCTGAGCCTCCGTGCTGCCGGGAGAAGCGGGGGCCACCGGGGCTGGGCTCATGGCAGCACTGTCGGTGGCTCTGGGGTGGTGTCTGTGGGGTGCGGGGGGAGCTCTGCAGGCACCTTGTGCCCGGCTCCCTGGGGAATGCCGGTGCCTGGCATAGGCAGGGCTCCTCCAGGGTGTCCTCCGGCCACCAGCCATGAAGGGCCCCGGTTTCTGAAGCTCAGTCTGGGCACGCTGCGTAGGATTGTCTCTGCGGGCTTTCTGTTTGCTTCTGCTCGTACAGATTTACGTTCAGCCTTCCCTTGTGCCACATTAAAACCTGGGGATCCATTTCTCCCTGGGATGCAGTGCCACATGGTGTAGGAGTGGATTTAAACCCACGTGGGTGAAGCTCATCCATGGTCCCGTTAGAGGAGGCTCCCTGTCCCCCTCCGCGCTGAGCTCTGCCGCTGCTCAGCTGCACAAGTGTCCCACTGCAGCGCCCCAACCCCTCCAAGCACTTTCTGTCTTGTTTTAAGCAACAACCTGCCCCACAGCCCCTGCCAGGCCCCTTGACACCCCTTCAGAGCCGCAGACCAGTCCCGTGTCCTCTGCCCCCAGACCCCCCCACAGCTCCCCACCAGCCAGGGGGACGGCCGGATTCGGACCCTCATCTCCAAGTGACCCCGTCTGCTCCCCCTGATCTCCGGGTTCCCCATCAAACAGCCGGCACACAAAGCAGAGCTCTCCATCTTGATTTAGTAAGTATCTGGAAATGTCATAAAAGACGTGATAATAAAATATCAGATGCAGGGAAATGACTAGCCAAAAGGCATTTAAAAAAGGGAAGAGTGTAAACGCAGTAGATTAAGACACTAATTCCCATCCCTTGTATGTTCTCCATCTTTCCTGTGTCTTGACAGACAGAAATAAATGCCCCCTCTTCCTACGAAGCACTATCTGCCTCTCCTTGCTGTATTGTAACCACGGGGTGCCCACAGCTGTAACAGCCCATTTATTCTCGAGATTTGATGCTTTATCACTTTCAAAGGAGCGGCTCAGCTAGTTCATCATGCATTCCCACTGCAAGCACTTGCACTTAAAGGGCAGATAGAGATTCCGATGGTAATACCTAAATTTGATTTTTGATGCTCTGAAGTATCTCTGCAAATTAAAGACCTGCAATTGTGCCTTTGTTTAGACCACGCAACAAGGAAACAGGAACAAAGACAAAAACCAAAATGAAAAATAGTTCACATGAGTTCGGAGGAGTCAGAGGGTCCTTCTGTAATTTGGGTTTTTGTGAAAGTAAAAGCTGTGGGTTGTTTTTTGTTTATTGTAAACGTAGCTTTGAACCAAGTTAAATGCCAGTAAATTCCCAAGCCCAACACCAGTGCAATAAAGACAGGAGCCAGATCAGCAGCTAAGTGATGGATGTGTTAATGTTTTAATAGGCCGACCACCTCATAAATAATTTGCTCAGTTCTAGAGTAATTGACCTGGTCACAGCGGTAATAAAGGGCTGTCCCCTGGGCTCTCATTCAAAGGTTCAGCAAACCCTTCCAGAGAAAGTCTTAAGTGGCTTTTAACAATATATATTTTATATTGTTACAGTCTAGTACCCTGCTAATTCCACAGTCAGTGCAAACACCATCAGTTCAGCTCTGTGGATATTTCAATTAAAAAAAAAAGAAGAAATTATAACGGAGAGTGGCTTTTGCCGGGTGAGCACTTTGTTTGCTCTCCAGTGAGCAGGGACCTGCGTGCAGAGCATCCCGCCGCGGAGCAGGGCTCGGTGAGGAGGGACGGAGCCTGTGGTGGTGCCCGGCACAGGGGAGCGGTGGTGGGTGGGCAGGCTGGGGGCAGCTTCATGGGAAGCCACCACTGCCGCCAGGCCACCGGGACGGCTCTGTGGCCGCTGCCGCCGGCTATCTGGAGCAGTGGGAGCAGACGGAGCCCAGCCTGGGGACGGGGCTCTCCCAGGGTGTTCCTCTTGTGTACTGGGTATGCTGCTTGTGTACTGGGTAGTCCTCTTTTATACCATTTTTTCCCTCTTGTGTACTGGGTATTTTGCTTGTGTACTGGGTATTCCTGTGGCATACTGGGTATTCCTGTCATTTACCGGATAGTCCTCTTGCGTACTGGGTATTCCTTTTCTATACTGGATATTCCCGTTGCATGCTGTGTACCACTTTCCAGTGCCGGCACTGGGAGCAGCTTTACTCAGCCTGGGGCAGGGCTGCTTTATCATTAGGATTTCTAACCTTTGCCATCGTGGGGGTCAGGCAGTTCATGGCGTCTGCAACTCTACTCATGGGCACAGTGTATTTCTTTTAAATTATTTTTGCATCATTAATTCCAACTGAACAGCGCTGCCCTGCCTCCCAGCCCGCCAATGTTGTTTTGACCGTGTGGTGCTGCGGGATTTGTCGTACCAACCGCTTCGCTGTGCCTGTGGGATGGGTCAGTGTGGTGGTATTTCTGTAGCTGCAAATAAGGAAGACATCAAACACGAGAGTCATTTGTCAAATAAAATCAATGGCAGATATCTCCAGCATTGCACCTCCGGTACGAGGATGTAATTAAATTTGAGACAATGAGGAAACACCCCTGTTTTGGAGGGTGGATCAGCACACACCCCCCCCCCAGCTGCATGGGCTTTGTGTGCCTTATGGGGGATAACTTTTCAATACGACGTAAAACACCACTGGCTTCAGCCCTGGCTTTTCTGCCTCCCTGGGATCACTGCTGCAGGCACCCAAACGGAGGCGGGCAGGGCGGCCGATTCGCACCCCCTGCACACACCGGCATAAATTGCTGTGTTGCTGGAAGGGTCACGTCGCAGCTCGGGTGCAATAACTAAACTGAACTGTGCCGCCCGTAAAACACTGTTGTGGCCAAACATCCCACTGCTCCGTGCCCGTTCCACGTGGCAGGGCCCAGTGCCGAGTCATTTCATGCAATTAAAGCCGCAGTCGTCAGCGCTGGAGGTGCTGCGTTAGGAGTGCAAGAGCTACTGGTGTTCCCCAGCAGACCCTGGACCCCGTCTGGCTCCGTTCCTGCCTGGGATGTGTGTCTGTGTGGAGGGGAGCCGGCTGGGAAGCCTCACTGGGATGAAGGCTTCGGTGTGAGGCAGTGGTGATGGCGGCTGCCGCAGCCGGGGAAGTGGCCAGAGGAGTTTTGGGGTGCCCTCCAGCGTGGTCACTGGACAGCCGTGACCACGGGAGGCTGGCGGTCCCCGGTTTCTGCGGTGGGCACAGAGGGTACCGCAGCAGCAGGCCCTCCGCAGGGATGGGGCTCCAATAGACAGCGGCATTTTACCTGCCCAGCGCTGCCTCCGCGGGTGATGCTCCTTGCAGGGTGTCATGGCCAGGGCTGATACCCGAATTAACTGGGAGAGGAGGGGCCCATGGCCGGGGGTCTGCACGGACACCAGCAAGGGACAGCAGGCCGGCAGGTTTGTTCATGGGCTTGCAGTGTTTGGGGGAAATAAAAGCCCCCGTGAGTGTGTGCTGGCAGGCAGGGTGCTGCTGCTGGCAGTCCAGCAGTGCCCGTCTTGGAAAAGGGACTGGCGGCCAAAAGGGCCACGCGGGAGAAGGGCGCTTGCCGTGGCTTTGCATATTTAGTTTGCCGCATGCTGGCACGCTGGCTGTGCTCTCTGCCTGCTCTCCTGCCGTCGTTGGTGGCGAAGCACCTCCCTCCCTGGCAGCCGGGAGCGTGGGCACGAGCGGCGTCGCTTTGCCGAGTTGGCAGAGTTCCCACCGGGGAGCCCACCAGCCGTGGTACGGTGACTGGCACTGTGCTTTGCCCTCTGCTTCTCTGCAGGGACTGCCGAGCCTGACCTGCCTGTGCCGGGGTTCCCCGGGGCTGTTGGACGCTCGTGTGCCAGCGGCAGAGCCCGGGAGCCCCCGGCTGTGGCATACCCTCACCAGAAGCATCTTTCCTTCTCACCGTCCCTTCTCCTCCCCTCCCGCCCTCCTGCACATGCAGCCTCATCCCAATCATCAGAGGCAAATGTGGCTGTAATGAAAAGTAAATTTAATATCCTTGCCCCTATTTTTGTAAATTAGTATAACCGTCAGCTACAGAATAAATGACACCTAATTACTGTTCGGGGAAGTTCACGCAGAAGTGCTTAGCTGCGAGGTGATCATAGGGAAGCACCATCAGTGACGGAAAATGAACAAGATGCTGGCTGTAGGAAACTGTAATTACAGAGGACTGACATACTGTGAGCTGTTTATGATAATGAAGTGGTGCATCAAATCAAATTAACCTTAGTTATTTAACACAGAATGCACCGAGGACTTGTCTCAGTAGATGCTAAATCCAAAACCGCAGTGGTCGCTGAAGTCAGAAAAGCGGCTCAAATGGAGGCACAGGCGGTTGCTTTTATTTAAGATATGTTTCGTGAGCGGCCACTGCAGCGTGCCGGGGCAGCCGCGCCGTGCGATGGCAAAGGCTAACGCAGGCAGAAAGCCGGCAGAGCTGCTGCCGGCAGCCTGGGGAGCCACGGTGCTGCCGGGGACCCCCACTGCCGCTGCCGGCTGCGTGTTGGCGGGGAAGAGCCCGCTGCAGCATCGCTGAGCGAGCCGCCCTGGCCGCCGTCGCCTCCGTGTCCCCCGCCATGCGCCCCTCGTTCCGCACTCCGCCGACGGCCCTGTGTTCGCTCGCCGCTGGAGCGGAGCCAAGGCAAGGTCAGTATCCCGCCCCGGGAGGAGGGAATGAAAACCGGGGGTGTTTTCTCTCAGTCCGGCGGGGTCTGGCTGCAGGGCAGCAGGATGCTCCCCTGCCCGGTGTGCCGGGCACGCCGCCGGCCGCTCCCTGTTTTAGGGCAAAGGATGCAAATGCCACTGTCCTCTTGTAAGAGGGTTTCATTTGCCCATCTCTCTTCCCCACGAAGGCTGTGGTGCTCGCTGGAGGAGCATTCCCGTCGGGATCCCTTCACGCTGACGGGTGAGTAACCTTTCAAATTAACCCAAACGCTCTGTTAAAGATTAATGGGCTTTCTAAACAAGGGTCCCTTCTGTGCGCCGGGCTGTTTGCGGCGCTGCACATTCCTCTCCGCGCTGCAGCCAGGGCTCCGCCGTGCCGGAGATGCCGGCGCAAGCTCAGCTGGGCCGGGGGGCTCCCGAGAGCATCGTGGCGAGGGGCAAAGGGGCAAACACACTTTATGACAGCGGTTCTGTAAATAATGTTAAAAGGCGGTTGGTGTCAGCGGTTTTTCTTTGGTTAAAGGGAGGAGGTAGGAGATCCTGGCCCCAGGCAGCAGGGATGCCGGCAGAGCCGGGCTGGCTTTGGCTTTGCAAGGTGGGAATGGTTGCTGCAGGCAGGGAGCAGAGCCGGTGAGCAGTGCACGGCACTGCAGCGGGCAGCTGCCCTCCAGCACAGCCCAACCGCGTACACGGCGGGTGAGAAAAAGGAACCAGCCTGAATAAAATGCCTCTTTCCCTGGCTCGTGCTGTCCGTGTGCCGATGGCCCGCTGGCTTTCCGAGGATCTGGTTTGCTTCTGTACATTTCGTTATGTGTTGTTTTGAATTGGTTTGCATTAGAAAAAATTTGCTCAGTGGCCGGTGTGCCTGTGGGGGCCGGCGGGAAGCCGCGTCCCTCCTCGGGGAAAGGATTCCTCTGGAGAACTTCCCACTTGCTGGAAAAAAGCAAATTGCATCTCCAGCGAAAGGCTTTCCTCTGTGTAATTCAAAGTGTTCGATGGATTTTGGAGTAGCTGCAGTCAGATTCATCCCGAGTTAATTTCTGCATATCTTTCTGTTCATTGGGTTTTTTTAAAAAATACGTTTACTGTCTTTTTTACAACAGTTTTCATCCAACCACACACATCCACGCACACCCCCTGTTGCACACAAACGGGCAGCGACAGCAGGCAGGTAATAGAAGCGGGCGACAACGTGGTGGCTCTTTCGGGGGACAGCCAGGCATTGCCCAAACGCTTCCCCCGGCGGGCACCAGCGCCAGGAAACCGACTGCCGGGCATGGCTGCCCTGCCGGGGTGCGGGATCCTGCCCCATGTCAATTACTGTCGGCACTTCTCCGAGCCCTCTAATCTTCAGCCCTGCACTGGCAGCTCCCCTCTGTATAAATTAGCACCCCAGGTGTCATCCCGATAATTCCTCCGCTAATGCTGGCTTTGAGTCCTGGTTCATGGTGGAGGGCGCCGGCTTTTGTGGTTGAGTTCATTTTGCGTCTTTCCATCAATATGAAAATACCTTGTGAGTCCTGAGAGTTAATCACTATTGTACGGGAATAAAGAGAGGATATTTTCTCTAATCCCCTTTAAATGGCCTCCAAATGAAGGCTCGAACAAAGATGACTAATGACAGACATGATTAAACTAATTTAGTAGGTGAAGCTTTGATGGGAGCCCTCCCAAGCCCACGTATAGCCTTGGGGGACTGTGTACTTGCCCTCCGTGCTGCAAGTGCAGACCTCCTCGCTGTCATTCTTGAATTAAGCAAACTGATTAATTTTTGTTTTGTTTTGACCAGAGGATTCCCTTTTTTTATTGAAAAAAATTTTGTCTCTTTTTGACAAACCTTTTACTTAGCACTGCCAAATATAATCTCACTAATGGGATGCTAAATCCAGATTCACTTAATAGCCAGCTACATCACTCATACCTTATCCGATATAGCTCATCAAAGGGTTCCCTCTGAACATGCATTTGTCTTTCAAGAACTGATAACAGTAATGAAATATAAAGTCAGTGAAATATGTCTGAGGACCTCTCCAAAGAAGATGCGTTCCGTGCTGGAAGCCTACTGTGGTAAGCTACGGTACCAGGCGCGGGATGGCTGAAATCCGGTTCCTTTTGGATAACGCCCGACTGCGGTGCTCTGCCGTGCGAGGAGCAGGCGTCGAGCGGGCAGAGCCCGGCGGTCCCTCTGCAGAGCCCTGCACTCCCTGAGCAGGGCCAGCGGCCAGTGGCCAGTGGCCCGGCGGCTGCCGGAGGAGCGGGCGGCAGGTGTGAGCTCAGGGCAGCACTGGGTCTCTTCTGCAGCGTTTACTGCTGCGGTGCAGCCTTGGGGCGCAAGCTCTTCCCCCCAGGTGATTTCCTGGCAGGGAGAAGTCTTGCAAGGTTGGTGTGAGGCCAGGGAAGATGCACGTGAAAGCCCAAGGTGATGGTGGGGTCTCAACTCAGGCTCCACTTGAACCACTCTTGAGACAACCTCCTTTCATGGCCTGGGGAAGCCGCCGAGCTTCCCCAAGCTCCAGTCCTCCAGCAGGCCATGCTGCTTATTTCACTGGGTCTAGAGAGCATAAATTAAATACAATTTATGAGATGCTTGTAAAAAGTTGAATCTAACTGTTCAAGACTGTTGTTGTTATTATTAACACATGCAACTTTCAAAATATCATTGTTATGTCAGGGCACGAGGGTTCCCAGCAGCACTTTTCCCATACAAAAGGCATGTATGTCCTGGCTGCTGTGCTGCCGTCCAACCGAAGCCATCAGTGAAAGTCAGTACGATGCAGTCAGACAGACTGGCCCGACAAACAACCCCGGCGGCTCGGCAGGGACTCGCATCCCTCCCTGCGTTACTCTTTTGTAATTCCTAACTGCTGTTTCCAGCCAGTGAAGCTCTGCTCAGCCCTGCTCCTCTTTTGGTACCGGGGGTGGCTTTATTTCGGTGTTCACCCTTCGTGGTCCACAGGTGGGCACAGGGCAGGAGTCAGCTCCGGCTGGCAGGTGGCATCGCCGCCGCTGGGGTCTCCTCGAGGGGGATCACTCCCCCAGGATGGGGGGGAATTATACATTAATAGGGAATGTGTGTGTCAGTATGGAGGACTTCAGGTGGCACTTGGCAGCATCGCAGGTGGAGTCCAGTTGTGTAAGTGTGTTTGGCGTGGGGAATGAGCTTGCAGGGGGTGAGCTGTGTGCTGGGAGCAGCCTCCTGCCCTCTGTGGGGTTAGCAGGGAGACCTGCGTCCCCCTTGCCGGGAGAGGGTCAACGGGAGAGCTCCTCTGGCCACCTCTGCTGGGCTTTACTGTGTGTCTCTGCCCTGGCCTGTCCCTGTCACCTCCCCATCAGGTGCACACCAGACTCCAGCCCTCGTCCGGGCACCTTCCCCAGCCTCGCATCGCTTCTGCTGCCCGTCCCGTCCCCTCCTGCCCCTGCAGCACCCTCCTCCCCCCTGCTGCTCGCAGGGGTGCTCGCTGGCCTTCCCTCGGCGTCACTGGTGCCCTCTTTTCTGTCTTTTCCTTTTCTGAAGTTTCCCAGCTGTGGCGGCTGGATTTTCCCTCTGCCATCGCAGTGAGTGCCGGCCAGGCTGAGCTCAGGGGCAGCGCGACGGACGGCTTTAAGTAGTCCTATGCATTACCTTGCGTTATCTGCAAAGTCGGGTGGCACACGGTCACTCCTCTCCTGGCTCACCCCTGGTGGCTTTGGGAATACCTCGGGCTCTGGCACAGAGCTCTGGCACAGAGCCTGAGGATGTACGTCTGTCCTCCTCCTCCTCCCTTAACCCAGAGCATCGCGCTCCCGTCTCCTTCTGAGCTGCTCCCTCTTCCCTTTGCATTAAGGGTCGCCCTTGCCGGTGACCGCCCTATCCCTACGTGTTGCCCATTCCCTGAATCCTTGTGGGAAGCTGCAGCCTCTCCTCCCTGCTGCTCCTGGATAATGACACCGCAATATGCTTTCTCTCACCAAACCGTAATCTGTTCTTACGTATAACGAACAGATCCCCTTCTAGGCCGGTTAAAATACCAAAACTCACGCAGAGAAAAGTGTAAGAATACGCAGGACAAAATCGGGGTGTCCCATCCCTTCCCCGCAATATTGGGAGTGATTAATGTGACCCTACTGCTGTCCATCTTGCTTTTGTTTAATTATAATTTTTGTATTGTTCGTGTCTCTGGAGACCCGATCTGGCGGGAATGGCTTGATGGATTATGTATGAAATCCAGGTCAACACGTCCAAGTATTACTGCCTCATAATTTGCTGCGCCACAGAGGCCAATATAGATGCCTTGTGTTATTAATTATACCGATATATTTTCATGAGTAATGTGATTAATTAGGCTGTATATATTACAGTTGCAGGCCTGTTCTGTTGCTGCGTTTGTTCTCGGATGGAGGTGGCTGGCTCACAGAGCAGGCAGCAAAAGCTGTAGCTTGGACTCGGTCTCGTTCCTTCTCTTCCAGAGCGTTCAGGGGAAAAATACAATTCCATACGCTGCATTTTGTGTGCCAGGGAGCCACGAGGCAGCGGGGGAGAGGAAAGCGGGGCTGCCTCCGGCCACGGTCACGGGGTGGTTGGTCCCAGGAAGGGACGGGCACTGCCGGGGCTCTCTTGGCTGCAGCCGACCCCCGCGATGCTGCCCAGAGCTGGCTGCCAGCCTGCAGCGCCAGCTCCCGGGGACCAGGCAAAACCTTGGCGGTGGCAGGACGAACCGGCAGATGCTGAATGGGGTGGAGGGACGTTGGTGGGAACCCTGCCCCGGGGCTGCCCGCACCATGCCGCATGCGGGGGCAGTCAGGATCACACCGCCCGGGCTGGCTCCCGCCAGCGTCTCAGAGCCCAGCACCGCGCTGGTCTCACCTTTAGCACTGCAAGGGTGAACTACACTTAAAATAAATCACAGAGACTCATCTGCTCTCACCGAACTTCTTAAAAAGCGTATCAATGAAGTCGTTCCTATAACTCATTTTTATTTCCCTTTTACAAGCTCAAAGTGTGGGATCTAAACTGTGCTGAGTGTGGTCCCTGCACCGCTGGCTTGTGACACCTGCGGGGCTCGGGTTCACAAAGTGGTTTTAACCTGTCACAGGCGATACCTGATCAGCTGTTGTCAGTCTGCACAGTGTGAAGACAGGACAAAGAGTTTACAGCTTTGCCGTGGTGTGAAAATATTCACAGAAAACCTGATTTTTGACAAAAGCCGCAGCCTCCCCAGCTTGCTGGGTGCGTTTCTTGGTGTTGGGGATTCAACCCCCCCGGCAACCTGCAACCTGTGTTCCTCCCCGTGTCACAGCCAGTGCCAGGACCTGGGAAGTCCGTGGTCCCCCAGCTCAGCATCATCAAACCTCTGCAAAGCGCAGCGCTGCCCGGCCGCAGCCGGGCTCTGCCAGGCTTCCCGCGGGGCGAGAGGAACCTGCGCCTTGTTTTCTGCCTCTCACCCTCAGAGCTCTGCTCCCGTCATCACAGCGGAGCTGAAACCTCTTCTGTCTTTTGTTTCCATAAAGGTCAAAGAAGAGTCATCGTCCTTTAAGTGCCAAGAAGAGGCCTTCCACCCTCTGGTGCAAGAAGACTTTGAACAGTAAGGCACCCGCTTTTTCTTCCCAAATGGTTGCTGCTTGATTGCATGTACATTGATTTTACACTGGCCCTTTTTTTTTCCTTCTTGTCACAAGGTTGATTGCAAGGGTTTGTTTCTTTGCTTTTTCACGTAATTTCGCCCTGGCAGTCACACAAACAATCATGTCGTTGATGGGGTATTGTCCTGTCCTCCCTGTGATGCTCTGAGATCTTGAGTTGCAATTTTCCCACCAAGTTATTCATTGAGTGGGAATGACAGGAACCGGGAGAGGGTAGTCCTGGCTTCTCTGGAGCCTCGCTAACCCCTCTGAGAGCATCTGGGAGCCCTTCTTGCAGGGGCAAGGGCTGAACTGCAGCTCCACTGACCAGCGGTCCTGCAAGCATCCAGCTCAGGGCAGTTGTCAGCCAGCAGGTTGGGAGACCTCATTTCTGCATGGTTATACTGCCTCACTGACTTGTGCGCCTTGGGGGACCGAGGACAGCAAGCTGGCAGGGTGCGGGATCAAACCCAGTGTAATTAAGGTGCGCAGAAGGTGCTCCAGGTGATCCCCTTGCATCCTTGCCTGCAGAGGGAAGCAGGTACCTGATGGGGTTAAAGTTTCTGAGATTTCCAGAGTGCTCTTTCTGCATCTTGGAGTGAAACCCAAATCTTTCGCAACGCTTTGGTGGACCCCGGGGGAGGCAGAGCCCCCAGTCTCTGCGCCCCCGGCCGGCTGCCGTGGCTCAGAGCCAAAGCGGCAGCAAGGGGATGTTTTGCCGCACGGTTTCATACAAAGGCGGAGAGCAACACAGACACACAACGGGTCAGCTGCAGCTGTTTGGCTGCGCAGGACCTTGATTTAATTATGCCAATGGTTGCAGTTGGCACCCAGCCTGACGTGTGCAATCCCTGCCAGATCGCTGTTACGGCTCTCCAGAAGCGCTGTCTGTCTGCGGCTCCCTGCAGCCGCTGTTCAGACTGTGCCATCGGGCTCGGGCTCCCCGCGCTTCCCAGCCCAGCACGGCTGCGTGGTGCCGAGGGGGCTCATCACCTCCGCCTTGGCACAGCCAGCAAAGCCCCCGGTGCAGGGGCTGTTGCGCTGGCAAAACTGTGCATCAGCTGGGATTGCTGATCCCACGTGGGAGATGGGAAGAGACGCTGCCAGCAGCTCTGGGGATGGTGCACACACTTTTTGCACGCTAGGAAAGGTTTGCTATCTTGTGCGCTGGCGTGCAGAAACGTACCCAAGTGTGGCCGTAATGAAATGGCAGAAAAGATGTGGCAAGCGCGGTGTGGTGGGATTGCCTGGTGCCGTTGAAAGCCACCTGTGCTAGTCCCGCACTGTGGCCACCGCACCCATCCCTATGTACCGGGGCAGGGGGTGCAGGATGCCCGGGAGAAGCCTGGTGGCACCAAGCAGCTGCTCCAGTGGCAAGGAAACAGCCTGCTGGCACGGTGGGGAAATGGAGCGGAGTCGGCCATAAATTAGGCACAATGAGGGCAGGTTGGGACACAGTAGCCAGGCTCATTACCGACAAGCTCTCTTTTCAAGTCCTGCTGTATATTTATTTGTTTGTACTGAGCTATGGGTGCTTTGTCCTGAGCTATGGGTGCTATGTCCTGAGCTCTCGGTGCTGCCTGCAGCTGCGTGGGGCTGCGCTGCTCCGGAGGTTTCCATCAGCAGCGTGGCCCCAGGGCTTCCCTATTCCTTCTGGCCAGGGTGGCCGGTGCAAGCAGGACCGAGCCCCGAGGTGACAGCCCTGCCCCACACACGGGGAGCGGGGCTGTGACAGCCCACATGGAAGCATCTGTGGGGTGCAGGGGACACCCCGGAGCGCACCGTCTGCGGCCGTAAAAGCCTTTCTGAATTACGGGCAGAGCGTCGTCCATGGAGAAAAGCAGCATTTGTGTTTCTCATCAGGTGTCTGGAGTAGCTTGTGCTGTGTTTCTGAGCCCTACACCTCTTCTCTGACAACGGGGTGCACTGGGAGGGAAATGATGCAACTGGGAGCCCTTCGCTGGCTGGGGGACCCGCGCTGAGTTTGTGTGAGCCCTGCCCCGTGTCAGAGCACGGCGCTCGGGTCATGGTGAAGATGATCCCCCTGTCCTCCTCCCCAGCTCTGTCTGGAAGGCACTGGGGAACTCAGCACGAAGTGAAACCTTCCCGAGATGGTCCTTCCCCAGGGATTCAGCCATAAGGCATGGAGGAGACGCCTTTATTCCATGTTTAGTTCTTGGGATTGACCCCCCTCCCCCTGGGATAAGCCCATTGCTGAAAATGCCTTTTAGAAGCTCCGGTCACAGTCAAAATTAAATCAGAAAATGAACTATTACTCAAAGTGACTCGGAGTTGCTCAAGATTTATATGCTTTGGGCAGCTGGAACTCCATTTGCCAGGATACCTGGGGAAGCCTCCGCCACTAGCCCACCGTGACCGTTTGCAATTTCACACCACTTTAAACTCGCTCTCATTGAGATTGGGGAGATGAAAAATGTCTTTATTAAGGGAAGTCACAGGTCCTTGATTGGCTGCTAAACGTGTTTTAATGTGAGTGGGGAGGGCGGGAGGGAGTGTGTGTGTGTGGGGGGGCACGTTGGTCACTGAGCGGCCACAGGAGCCTGGCAGGGCACAGCAACTCCAAACAAAGGATTTCTCTTTGGTTTTCCTGCTGCTTTGACCATCTCGAGGTGGTTGGTGGCATTTACTTCGGGCCACCAAGGTGGCTTGTCGAACTCTCCATCGCCCCATGGTTCAGCAGGTGTGGGAGGAGGTGACCTCCGCTCCGCAGCTGATGCGCTGGGTTCAGCGCAGGGCTGCAAAACATAAGGATGACGGGAAGAGCACAGGGCTTGGGTGTCCCCGAAGGCCAGGTCTCAGGTGTGCATCCCACCACCCGTGCAATACTGCAGGTACTTCCCTTCTTTTGCGGCCTTATTTGTTCCCTGTTCACAAATCCATGGTAGTCCCATTGTAATGGTTCCTCATATTCCCCTGCCCCAGTACTTGTCCAGGTGCTCTGCAGGGAGGTCACCCAGACGGGCAAGAGCACCATTTCCTGGAGAGATAGCAGAGAATATCCTGGAGCACTTGTTTGTTTCTCACTATTTTTACGTGCTAGAGCATCTCCGGCTGCCGCGGTCCTGCTGTGCCCCACCTCTGGCTGAGGCACATCTTACTGGTACCGGCTCACCTAAACCACACTTATTGAACAGCAGGATACGGTGTCAGTAGGAATATGAGTCTTTGCTGATGGGCTCCAAACCATGCAGGATGCAAATGCTTACAAAAAGCCGTAAAAGAGGAAAGGAAAACCAGCGTCTGCAGGGTCACTCCCCTGCAGTTGTGCAATTGTGGGGGGTGCCTCCAGGTTTTGGAGAGAGCGTGCCTTTTGGCACAAGCCCTGGTGACGATCGTGGGCTCACTGGGCTGCTGTGCTCCATCCGGACATCCTGACGGTGTGATTCCTGGTGGTAGCTCTTAATGAGTGATCCTCTGTAAATGGATACATATATGCACATGTGTGTGCAATGTGCTTTGGTAATTTCCGCCGTTAAACACACCTTTATTTGCGCTCCTACAACTAAGAGTCTACAACTAAGAGCTGGTGACCAACCTCCCCGGCCATCCCGCAATGGCTCACACCTTGAGCGACTCCCATGCGGACGGCGGAGGCAGAGCTGCATAGGGAGGTGTTTGTGCTTCCCACTGCTCTTGTTTCTCCAGCAGACCTTTGTGGTATTCACTCCCTAATGATCTTCTATTCTTGCATTTGTATCTTTACTCCAGGAATCATGCACTAAACCTGGAGTGAAGTCAAGCACAGACCCTCCTCCCAGCTCATCCAGCCGCAGTTTACAAAAGGCTCTGTTATTATCCCTGCATCCACACTCTCTAACCCTGTAATTAGATGCTTAGGCTATGATTGCCCCATTGTCCGCTGGATGGGTTTAATCATTCTTTTCTCCTACAGTGGCAATTTTGTTCCAATTAATTATTTCAGTTTGAACAGCAATAGCTGGTTGAGTTTAGAGAGAAATTAAAAGGGTATAGAAGGATAATGAAGAGTGAGCTAACTAGGGAGAGACTGCAAACAGGGCTCTGCGTATCCCTGCTTCTCTTCCAGGCTCTTGCTTGCTCCCCAGAGAGCTTTCTGGGGCTGGAAAATGCTCTCCCTGGAAATGAGGATCCTGTGCGCCACAGAAGGGCTGCCTGGTTTCATCCCTGCCCGGGAGGTTTGTTACTGGGTCTGATGGAAACAACAGGGCATACTCAAAGTCCAGCCTGGGAGGGAAAGTGTCTCTCATTCAGGCTTTAATCAATGTGTCTTAAACTCTGGTGGAGGCAAGGGAGGTTTTGGCTGGTTGGGCAGTACACCTTGTGTTTTCCTAGCCAGCGAACATGCATCCCAGCTCAGTCCCAGCTGAACAGGACCTGTAGCCGGGTCCCACGAGGCTCTCCCGGGAAGCAGCTGCACAGTGACACGATGCACCAGGCGGGACCCGCAAAAGCAAAACAAGGTGCAAAAGAAAAGTGATGTCTGGTTCAGCATTTGCATGTCAGCATCTCCTGAGGAAGAGGAAAAGCTCTCTGTGGTCCCAGTTCTCGCCAGACCCTGGATGGTTTTTAGAGGAGCATTGCTGCCTCGGTATGAGTGGCTCCAGCTCTGGGCTGGAGGAGAAGCAGCAGGACCAGTCCCGGCTGCTGGTGGGACCCGGGAGCTCTCCCAGCCCCGCATCCCACCCTGCCTGTTCAAGGCAACGGGCTCCCGTCAGCGACACTCATGGCTCTGCCGTGCCTGTGCTGTCAGCCGTGCAGCACGTTCACGGCAATCCGCAGAGCAACATCTGGTGGTGGTCCTTCCCGCGCCGAAACATCTGGCCGCTTGGCTAGCTAACAGATATGAGCTACCATCTGAGGGCCAGATGCACACAGCACGTCCTGTGCTCCTGGTTTAAAGTGCCGTGGAAAATGGGTCCAGGAAAGAGGGACGGTGCATGCAGGGAGGAGCGAGGGAGACTCCATTGCTCCGTTATCCCGAAGTCTCTCCTTTCCCCAAACTCGTGACAGTGGGGCTGAGCTTTCCCTCTCCTGCGCCACAAAAGCTGCTGCTGCAGCTGTGCTGGTGGAGGCAGCGGCTGGCAGGGCAAGAGCAGGGAGCGCAGGGCAGGCACCGGCTGGGCACAGCAGCGTAATTTTGGATCCGTTCATGACTCTCGGTGCAGCGTCAAGAACCTGCCAGAACCCCGGCATCCCTGTGAGCGCATCTTAAATGCTTCTGTCCTCAACTACTTTTAGACAGCCACGTCTTTCCTATTGGTACGGGCAGAAGTTAACCCACGCTCAGCCCTGGGATTAGTTCACCCAGCTCTGGCTCCCTGAAGGGGAGGAGTTTTGCTTTCGGGGTCACTGGCGGGGAGAGAACCTCCTTTGGTTTGGGGTCTGCTCTCTGGCCTCGCCAGCGGGGCCGGGGCCTCAGCCCTGGTGCTCAGCCTCTTGCGTGACCAGTGTTCTACGAGCTTCATGTCCCAAAACAAGCCCAAAGGCGGGTGGGGGCAGAGAGCCAGGGCACGCTCCGGGGTGCAGCCCCGCTGCCGGAGGGGCATCCTCAGTGGCTGCTGTCCTGGCCGGTGCTGGAGCACCCAGATGGAGAGGTGAAGCTCAGAGGAGCTTTCCCGCTGTGCTAGACTGACCCTAAACACTGCTGTAAGATACATTAAATTACAGCCAATGGAAAACCGCAATCACCAAATCACTCATTAATTCAGTGACATTACCGTCCGGCACGGGAGCAATTCTCAAGGTGATTTGGTATGCCACTGGTTTGGATTTAAAAAAATTTTTTAAAAAAATTTAAGGTTAGACAAGGTTTTGGAGGGAGAGAAAAAAATATTACTGCCTTTCAGGAGTTACAAAAATGCTGCCTGTGCAGTTCATGTATAATTCAATGAATTCCAGAGTAGTTTGAATATTTAAATTATGTATGATCAAAGCAATAAAGAAATCTGCATTTCCTCACTCCGAGCCCCCAGACATAATGCTCCCAAGTGTCCCCTCCCCAAAAGGCCGCTCCTCGCTTCCACACTCCCAGATCTATTGAGCCTCATTGCTCCAAAGAAATTGAGTTTGACTGGAAAAATACGGCCGTCAAGTGCAACCGCTGTTCTTTAATAAATCCGTGATGCATTGCATCTCCCGCCAGTGCCGTTACCAGGGCGATGGTCATTGCCGCTGCCGCAGGGCAGGCCTGGGGAGGGGTGATGGGCACGATGCGGGGACGAAGGAGCCCCCGGCGCAGGCAGCCCCTCACTGCCGGCACGCTGCCTGCAGCCCTGTGCTGCCTGCAGCCGTGGCTGGGGAAGCAAAGCTCCCGCCTGCGAGGATGGCGGTGGGCAGCCGAGCTCCTATCACCGGCACTAGAGGATGGAGCGGTCTTGTCCCCCACCACCGCCTTTCTTGGGGTGTGCAGAACGGCAGCCCCAGCCTTGCTGTGCATCCCCCTGTGTTTCTCCGTGGGCCAGGGGGGGTTGTTGGTCCCATCCTCCAAGCCCCTGTGGACATGTCTATCACCTCTCCCAGTTCCTGCGCTCCTGGATGGGGATGCTGCAGCTCCCCTCCTTCTGCTGAGGCTGTGGCCAGGCGGGCCAGGAAAAAAAGGAAAAAAAACAACAAAATGCTTCCTCTGCCCCTCCCCCTGCCCCCTCTCCAGATGCTGTAAATTTTCATTAGTATTCTGTAATTTAATGATCTATTCCCAAGAGAAAATTAGTCTTCAATTTACAAAAAAATCCCTGTTAATTTAAGCATAATAGTAGGAGAGAGATGCAAGTGTGGGAGCCCCATCCTGGACCTCCCACTCCTCCCTCTCCACAGCCTTGCAAAGGGCAATTACGAGGGAGAATTTTAATAATACACTAAAGTCCATTTGAAATCTCCCGAAGAAGACTGCAAAGAGGTTCCTGGGGGCAAGAAAAGCAATTTCCTCCTGAAACAAGAGGTTATTTTGAACCAGGCAAACACACCGATTCAGCTGGAGGTTGATGCTGAAAGCCTGGGAGAGGCAGGAACGCACCGGGCTTGCCGGGCGAGCCGTCAGCGCTCACCCAGAAGGCAGCTGCCACCGAACTGTCCCGGCTTTTAAAATGCCAGCCAGTCCCTGCAGCGTCCTTTGCAGAGGGGCAGCGCGCCCCTCCGCCAGCCGAAACACGGTCCCTGGGTTAGAGAGGCGCCGTGCCTGCCTGCTCTGCCAGCCCTGCCCGCCGTGGGACTGGGGGGGCGAGGGTGCCTCTGCCCCACGCACTCACCCTGCTCATGCCGAGGGTGGTAAATCCTGAGCACCAGCCGGAAGCCATCTCCTCTGCAGATATTGAGATAGATGATGGTGGCTTTGCTCATTAGAGGCTGTGGCAAAGGGTAGGTGCTGGGAGTCTCCGTTCCGGGAAAGAGCTGCAAGGGGAGCTCATTAACTTGAAAAATTGGGTCCAGAGGGCTCATTTGTCTGATATCAGTTCACTGTTTTTACTAGTAATGTGGAAAATGAGGGAGGGGGATCTGAGCCTCTTCTCAGTGGCCGACTCTTTGATTTACCCCTTTCGCATTCGTGTCCTCTCTTTCAGATAGCCTTTAATACTGTTTGTTTTCCATAGGTCCTAAGTCTATCCATGTGGAACATAACCCTTTGCTCCCATGATACTGCACTTACGGGACAGATCAGATGCTGCTACACATTTTTTTTACCCTAGCACCGCAGGGATGCTTTCTAAGGGCCCCACGATACCGTCCTGGTCAGGCCAGGGTGGTCCGAGCACAAATCCTGGGCAGGATGGAGAAGGGGGCTTTTGGCTCTTCACCTGTGTCAGTAGCCAAAGGCTGCTGTTGGTGGCCAGGGAATGGTGGGGTTCAGGGCTTAACGCCCTGTCCCTGTCACAACCTCGACTCACCATGGTGGATGCCACCGTCCACCGTGGTGTGGGCACAGCACCCACTGCAGGGTGCTGCCGTACGGGCTTACTCCCTGCAGGAGCCTCGTTTGTGTCCCCCCGTTGCCTCCCCTCGTTCCCTGGGGTCATGGCAGGCAGCTGGCGAGCAGAGCCCTCCCTTAAACATCAGAGACGGCTGATCCCAGAGCTCCGGCACGACCGCTCACGCGGGGAGGTGCCAGACGCTCTCTGGATGGAGCGGCTGTAACGTCAGCTGAACCCTTACTTGGTGATTTCCCTTGGTTTTCTGAGCAGATTTACGGCAGAGATGGCTGGAGGACATCCCCCCCACACCCTTGCAAGGCGGCCAGCCCCGAGCTGTGTGTGTGCAGAATTCCCCGCAGACACACCGCTGCCTTCCCAGGGCTTGTGTCCCACACCGGTGCTTGCTGCCAGGCTCGTCCCTCTTGAGCATCACCCCGTGTGGCAAGCCCGGCTGCCAGCAATCCCGCCGGCTGCATGCCGTCTCCTCATCACCCCTGCGTCTGCCGGGGCCACATCAGCGCCCGTACCGGGGGTCTGACAGCTCCGGGGATGCCAACGCTCTCGCTCCAGCCGGCGTTGCAGGGCAGGCTCCTGGCGTGCCTCCCTCCACCCCGCCTGGAGCCACGCACGCAACGAACCCGACAATTAATAAAAAGTGTTAACAGCAATCGCATTAATTGCATCGAGCTATTAATAAAGGCAGAGTTGTCAAACCACAGCAAATATTTGAGTGGGAGCCTGGAGCAATCCCCTGCCAACGCGCTCCCCTGGCCACCGGCCCGCGGCAGGTAACGAGGTCGTTTTCTCTCCGCGCGCACGGAGAGGAGGACACGCTTTTAGCCGAGCTCCTGCGGAGAAGACGGAGGTACGGGCTTGGCCACGGGAGGCTGCCGAGCCCCGGCCAGCATTTCTGCCTCCCATCAAACGAGAGTTTAGCATCGCTGCTAACTGACACAAATGTAAGTAATGTTCTCTTCACAGCCAGCCGTTCCCCGAGATGTTGTTAAATTAGAAGGGAAATCTATTTCCTGTTTAAAAAAAAAATAAAAGGCGAGCGAACTCAGTGTTAAATATAGATATATGATATGTAAATGAATCTGACAACTGAGTGAATAAAAAATGAAGGTTTAAATTATTGAAGGGTAGGAGGAGATGGCGCATGCAAATAGCATTAATGTGGAAAGAGGCAGCTCTCTGAACAGGGAAAGGAGGTTTTGAAACGTAATTATTTCTTTTAAGAAAAGGGCTACATATTAAATAAAAGCCAACAGAACTGGCACATGTTTGTTTCAAAGGGCTTTCTTTCCATCCTGCCACTTTATTCTCCTGGCTTTTTTTTTTCTCCCTGCAAAGCAATGAGAGAAATGGAAGGCTACTGAATTTTTTAGCTTTAATTAAAATAAGATAAATTAAGTTTTGATTGCTACATGAGAACAAATGAGTCCCAGGGACGGCCGATCATAGGCTGCTTATTGAGAGGGCTGGGAGAAGGTGTTTGCTAATTGATTTGGTGGCGACGGGGCTCTTTGGCCTTCAGAGCCATTGCAATCACATCCTGGTTTATCGCGACCGCCTGGAAACGATGGTGACTTTCAGCACTTTTGCAGAGATAGCGTGGACTTAATTTAAATGGAAAAATACCTGCCTCGAGATTTTAGCCTGCCAGGAGGAGTTAATTGCACTTAAACTGTGAAGACACTCTGGTTGTTTCTGCTCTTGTTTCAGGGCGAGTTGCAGAGATGGCCGAGGCAGGAATAAAAGGGAGCGCAGGGCCGGGCTGAGCCGTCTCCTCTGCCCACGGCGGCTGCAGGAGCATTAGCGGCTCAGTATTGAAAATAGAAAACTAGCTGGTTATTTTTATCAGCGGTAAAGCTGACAAGGAATTCTGGTGGAATGGGTAGTCTGTGAGTGCAGTAAATGTCTTCATTACCTTCCACACGGCTGTATTTATGCCTCTCTGACCCTCTTCAGGACTGACAGGGCAGGTTACGGGTTTCCTTTTCCTAATTCAGTACATGATGGCTTGGGATGAGTTGTTAAAGCTATAGATCAAAATGTCATCTATTAGAAAAGTGCCTCCCCGGGGATTCTTATCCTTCGTTTATTATTTGTCGCGTGCTGACAGTGTGCTCTGTTGTGTCTAATCTGTCTTTCTAGCTATTTATATAGCCCTCATCAGGGCAGAACCTGAGTGCCTCCCATTGCTTAAAAAATGATGTTTTGTTTCCCGCTCCCTTACCTGCTCTGCGAAGCTGGCGAGGGCTTTGGGATTTATGAAAAGTGCCCGGGATTTATTTTCCCATTCCCTTCCCAGTTACCAGTGGTGAAGGGTCCACCCCACCCCCCACGGTGGAGGGGGGGGGTCTGGCCCCGGGGACTCGGTGGGGTGATGTCCAGGATCTCCCCACTACCTGGGATGCTGCTGTTGCAGATTCGGTGGCGGGTGTTGCTGCGGAGCAGAGACCTCCAGATGGCCCTGGTGTCCCCCGCATCACGTTGGCTTGTGCTGGCATTAGCCCCTGCCTGACGCGGGCATCAGCTAGGGAGAAAGCGAGGGCAGGGGGTGCTTCCAGCCCACAGCAGAGGAACCCCATGTTTTCTCCGTCCGGCTGGTGCCTCAGCCCACACGCCGGCAGGACGCAGGAGCCGTTTGCACAGATTTGCAGGCTACTCGGGCAGGACACAGGAGCAGTCCCTGTGTTTTAAGTGATAAGTCACCCTGCACTGATATCAGGCGGACAAATCGTGTTCATCACCACAAACCATTCACGGGCAGCCCGCCGGCCAAAATTTGTTGAAATAATTCTGCAGAGCGGCTGCTACATCTTTTTGCAGATAATTTGAGAGCTCTGCAGGGGCTGGATGCGCTGAGTGGGTTGCTCAGTCTGTATCGCCGCTCAGGCCAGTCCAGCAGGGTTTGTGCCTGCTGCATTAACCAATTAAAGCCGTTCCTCCCCCCCGCCCCGCCGAGACAGTT
>VZSZ01004937.1:397253-410014 GCA_013398815.1 Ibidorhyncha struthersii
GGGGAAGAGAACTCCTCCTTGGATCCCCCCCCCCCTCATTTTTGCCGTCTGCTTGAAGGATGCCATTCCTTCTGCTTGTCCTCTCCTTAGACTAGCAAATACCCTCAGTAGCTGTGGAAGCTGCAGGTGCACACATATTTATCTGCCATAGGCTGACTCTAATTTGCTTAGGCAGCATAAAGCTTTCCTTTGGAGATGAAGAGGGCACTGACAATGCACCTGCAAGTTCTGCCATGTTTGAGAGAGACTGTGATTTTGCCATTGAGACTTATCTGCAGGACTCTACGGCCAACCCCGCCAGTCCAAGCACCTTCCAGGCAGTGCCCGTCACACCCCTGCGCTGCAGCATCGACCTCCCTTCCACCCAGGTCAGACCAGCCCAGCAGGGGCCTTGGCGGGCTCCGTGAAGTTTTTGGAAAAACTCCCTCCTCGACTCTGGGAAGTCCTCCGTAGAATTTCTATCTCACCTTTAAAGGCTTTCTGCTACTCAAATCTTTACCCTTGGAACGCTCTCCCTCTCTCAGCCTGTAAGGATGCTGCCCTTTTAACTTCTCCCAATGGTATCCGAGTACTCGCTCAAAGGGTGTGTTTACACAGCTGTGGGCAGAGGGGGAAAGCTAATTAACACCTAACCCACAGCTACAACAGAGGCTAAAACCGGCCTTTCTAATGATCTGAATGTATAAACCTCAGATTTGGCCACAATCCTCAGGGGGTTCAGGGTTCACCTTCTGTTTCCCATAGTTTTTCCACCCACGGCTGGGCTTCCCTGGAGGATGGTCCCACTCCTGCCTGACCTGCCCTCACTCTGCCCCATCCTAAGGCTCTCGTCTTCGGAGAGTCACCGCTACAGCTCTCCTGCGGGCGTGCGGCAGCCTTGCTTCTCTGCTTCACACCGAGAGAGCTGCACCGAGTTTGGAGAAAGCGCTTTTCCTCCGAGCTGAGACTCTCCTTTGTTCTGCCCAGGTGAGAGCTGCTGTCGATCTTTAATTACCACCCTGTTCACAGATGAGCCACCTTGTTCTCCTGTTCTCCTGCCTGGTCCCTTGGTCCAGGGACCACGGATGAGGACCACGATGGGGCACCTCACGTGGCCAGCCTGGTGTTTGGCAGCACCCCAAGTTTCCACCTTTCTGTTTAAAGCACATGTGCTTTCCGAGAACCCCCTTCCCTGTCCTCACCCACCCGGACAGCCCACATCCCAGGCACCGGCAGGATGAGGAGCCGGCATCTGGTCCTGCTTCCTGGGTGCAACCCTCTTCTCTGGGGGGTTCAGCTGGGTGCTGGAGGAGTGCCCCCGTCTCTCAGCTCCAGTTGCTCCCAGTCCATCCCAGTGCGAGTCCTTCCTTCCTCCAGTTTGGCCACCCATGGTCTCCATGGCAACGCGCTCTCCCTGCCGCAGAGGCATCCTTGGCTCGCCACTTCCAGCGCTGCATTTGTATTCCCAGCCTTTGTCTCCTGCTCGGCGCTGGCAGCCGGCCAGGCCAGGCATCCATTTCAAAGCAGCCTTTGTTTTATTGGTGAAATAGCTGGTCAGAAATATACGCGATTTAATCTGGGCGAGAGCACTTTGTTTCTTTGCTTTTCTTCTTCCCCCAGCCGAAGCGCAGTTGCTCGGGGGAGCCGGCTGTTACCTGCGCTCGGGGAAAAGCCCCGCCGACAGCAGATCGCCCTGCTAAAACCCTGCGAAAATGGGTCTGCCCCAGCTGCGGCGTGTTGGAGGGGCAGCAGCAGGCAGGGGGGAGACATTTTCTCTCTCTCTCTCCCACCACCTAGGCGTATCTGCAATCTTCTTTCGCAGAGGTGTCATTTTCAGAGCAACCCTGCCCACAAGGTTCAGATACAGCTGGATTTGCTCGACTGCAGATCCCAGTATCTGAGATCCCAGTTGCTGGGCAGGGAAAAAAGCTGCTTGGAGTGAAAGAGGAGCCCAAAGCCAGGATCCTGCCACCAGTTTACTGCTTCTTCCCTCCTGTGGCTGCCTGCTCCCGCCGAGGCAGGCAGGGTGGAAGCCAACTTGCTGGAGGGTGTGATCTGTTAATTGCAGTATCCATCCTTGCTTCTAGGGGAGTTCAAGGCTTAGAAAATGTGATGATATTACACATCTGCTTAAGTGTGCAAAGATATCTGCAAAAGCAGGCATGTTCATACACAGGTATATTGATGCAGGTTTAGTGGAGATCCTGGTTTCCAGGCACTGTGGTCTTTGGCTCTGGTCAACCTGTTCCTTGGAGGACCTTTCCCAGGGTGCAGGGAGGCAGCCAGGAGGGGACACAAAAGGGGGCCCCAAACGGGGGCAATGGCGTGTCACTGCTGAGGTCCTGGTGCTCCCTGGGAACTCCCTTGTACGCTCTCAGAGCACGAAGTGAGGCAGGAGGAAAAGAAGAGGATGACTGGAGAACAGTGAAGACTTTGTTAAGGGCAGAAGCCACGTATCTTAGCCTTGTCCAGGAATAAAATATCTCCAGGAGCAGCCTGTCCTCTGACAAAGACGTCCTCGAAAGGCAGCAGGAGCTGGGCAGCCAGTCCCGTGACAGTGGTCGTTGGGAGTTTATCCGGCAGGAGGATGAGGAAGGTTTCCAGCCCTGGGAAAGCCTGGGGAGCATCTGGAAGCGATGGGCATGGTGGCTGGAACAAGCCAGAATTGCCCTAGTTTTATCCAAAAACACCCCATGAATTTAAGAGCAGTCTTTAATTTTTGTTTAGTTTCAATGATTTAAGGTGGATAGTAATGTGATACTAATGTGTTTTTGTGAAAATACAGCATTTTCAGCTAACTGAAAGTGCACTTCTCAAAAACCCACATCAGCCTGTCTCTAAGCAATGCATTTGCTTTGCAGTGTGGTAAAAAAGGAAGAGTTCTTCAGGTTTGATCTTAGAAAGTCAGTAACACTCAGAACCAAACTGAAAGGGAAAACCAAGAGCAGCATATTTAGAAAAAGCCCAAGTGGAAAAAAAATAAGCCTTTTGTAAGAGATGTAAATGCAAATAGACAAAACCAAATGAAATACTGGGGATATACTCTGCAATTTTTGTCAAGTCAACACCGACTTGGAAGGAATTAGATTCATGCATGGCACATCTGGTAACAGGGAAGGCAGAGGTGTCAGTGCCAGTCCAGAGCAGCAGGCCTCAGGTTTTTATTCTATTATCAGCATAACTCTGGAGTCTGTTTTATACTGTGAATCTCTGCTGTGCTGCAGTGATACGTGGACATACCAAACAGTCACATTTTCAGGTATGTTTAGGAGCAATTTAAATAATCATGACAAGACCACTTATTTGAAAACTAATCTCCAGGTAACTTGTGTCCTCAAGCTGATGCGCACAAAGTCAGTAGCGTGATGCAGCTTTTTAATGCGTTGGATGCCTGAGGCAAAACATCTCTCCTGCCCAGTAGGAACTGGGGAGATTTGCATATGCCTGATCTATAAAGCATACCGTTCAGACCCGCTGAGTGTTGGGGTTTGATTTCTTGACTGCAAATCCAAATACCAGACGAACTGCAGGGGAACAGCTAGCTCTGTCTGTCCAAAGCTCGTGCCGTCATGCTGAGTCTTCTGCCCTGCTGCTATGGGGAGCAGGTGGCACAGGGACCTCTCCAGCCTTGGGCCACATCATCCACAGCCTGGTTGCAGCTGGAAGTGGGCATGAAGCTATTGGCCTCAAAGGTCTCTCGCAGGAAAGACCTTTCATCTTGCTAAACCTCAGACAGTCTTCTAAGTAATTTACTGCATCATTATGGTGAGATATAAACCACTCTAGCATTACAGTTCCCATGACACATTTCACTGGAGTCATGGTGTCAGCCTAGTTGTGTTTCCTATGTCCCAGCTTAGGAAATTGCACGCTATCCAGCTCTGCGTATGAATAATTGAAGGGAATGCTGTGTGCCCGTCCTCTCCGGCCCGTCCCCGTGACTCTCCTCTCAGGCATGTGGAGTGGACTGGGGAGCAGGTCAGTCTCCCTGCAGGATCAGGGCAGGGAGGCACCCGCAGGGACAGCTCAGCTCTTCGGTAGCCCAAACTACTCCGGAGTGACCACCAGAGAGGTTGCATGGCTTCTTCCAGCAGAAGTTTCACCCGGGACTGCCCATCTTTTTAAAAGCAAAAGGAGAAGAGCCTGTCTCTGACGGAGGAGATGGCATGCTGCTGTTGGCCGGACCACTCCAACAAGGCAGCGGATCCGAAAACAAGAAGTCAGGAAGGAGGCAGTGGCAGTGGTGAGCCCCCAGGTAACACGTACAGGTGTGGCCCATTTCTTCACAGCGTCATGGAATGGTTAGCCAGCCATGTTACATCCCCGGTCTAGCAGCTTGCCAGGTACCAAAGTCTAGAGCACGGGGTCAGGGTATCTCGGCTTTCCCTCCCTTGCTGACCCGGAGACGTGTGCTGGGCTGGGACTGCGGCTCGCGGCTCTGTGCCAGAGCGATGCTGCCCATCCCCGGGGTCCTGCCGTGGAGTCGGTGGCTGTGCGTGGGCTGCCGGATGGGAGCTCTGCCCGCGCCGTGGCAGGCGGCACGCTGCAAACAGGGCTGCGGGCAGCAGGCACAAACCTGGAAAAGCCAATTAGAATAGGTAATTAAAATGTGAGTTTTTTTTTTTTCCCCCAAATACATACTTATAAATGTTTTTAAGTGAAAGAAAAGCACAGCAAAGCAACTACACCTCAGCAGAGCCACTGTTAGGTGTATGTACGGCTGGAACAAGGAGCCATTTTACAGAGCCAGCCCTGAGCCAGTTCTTAGCATAAATAACTGTACAGTGTTACTTCTGGGTGCATTTATTTATCATAATCTATAAGCGATTGCATTTATTCATTGCAGCCTGTTGTACAGTGCATCTTCTCACACCCCAAAGCTTCACAGCTGATCCTACCTGCTGTGGAAGATGCACTGTATCAGATCATTACCTGTCTGATTAATAAATAATAATGAGGATAAATTAAAGCAGTTTCTTTAGGCTAACATGCTGCCCTTAAAGAATTGTCTCAGTCTCCGACTAGGTAAGGAACGAGCTGGCTGGCATTCAGAAGCACAATGCAAAGTCTTGCTGCATTTAAGCCTCACACCTCAGCCACTGACACCAAGAGGTGGGAAAAGCCCCTCTGGATTTGTACAGATGGAGAGAAGCAAACCCAGGTCAGCAGGACCAGAGCCTAGATTTTGCATAGACCTGAGGCTTAAAGTCACTTTTCCTAAAGCTTAAACTTGTTTGCACGTCTCCTGCTTGGAAAGGTGACTAGAGAAAGCTATTTTAGTTATACAGCAGAGGAAATAAGCCATATAGTAAAACTTTATTTAAGTCACATTTTAGGATTTTTTTACTCTTCACGGCACGCTGTGGCCTCTGCAAACATTAATGAATTAAGTTGCATCATGTTGTTGACTAGGACCGTGTACAGCTGGGAGAAACAGGAGCACAGGAGTTCAGAGTCGCACAGAAAGGTCGCGGTAGATGCAAGCCATGGCCCAGGCACGATGACTGCTGGAAGGGCCTCCCTGGCAGCACCGACGTGACTTTGCGTGAGGACACTTCCCCACCTGGAGACAGTCCCAGGAGGTAACAAGTGCCAGAGCTCATGCTGTGATCTATGGTGCTGCTCAATAACATGTGTCCTGGTCCCATTTTATTCTCTGTAATTAGGAAATCCCACAGATGAATCGCTTTCTGAAGCCTAAACCAGAGAATATTGTTGGCACAAAAAGAAACAGTCTGTGGCAGAGCAGAAATCATTTGTGCTATTGTCAGAGAGAAGTGCAAAAGAAATAGGTGAAATCTTCTGTTAATCTGGTACTGTGTTGAGAAGGGGCAGTTGTTGAGTTAGATGATCAATAAGCATTGATTACAAAGAGGCTTGCTCCTGTTAAACACGACGGAGGACAGAATAAATACACATAAACAACAGCACCTGGGCCAGGCAGGGTATGCGTCCCCCGGGGCGAAGGCGAGAGCCGCTCGGCTGTGGGCGCAGCACACGCGTGGTCTTTGCCCCGGGGCAGCGCAGCCTCCCGCATCAGCCCTCGAGGGTCTTTGCATATTGGTGACCACTCCGGTAGTCCACTCACTCCCGTCCCTCTGCTGGGGGTCTGGTGGTTTCTCTGGAGAACTGGTTCACGTCTCTCTCACCAATTCACCAGCCGGGATTAATCCTGGCAGAAGGGCCTGAACTCTGCTGTGGGTGTAGCTGGTGGGTCAAAGGCGGGGGAAGCCCTTTCCTCCATGAACGTCACTGTTTGCACCAAGTTCATGGCAAATTATTGAGGCTGGAGGGCAGAAGAAGGGGGGAAGCACTGTTCCCTGCACACGTCATCCATATCTTTATGCTGGTGGCGAAGAAGGATGGTGGTTTGTAGCCCTGTCGGCTCTCCAAATAGTGCCCTGCTACTTTCTGAAATTGTCTTTTTTTTTTAGCAAAAAGCCTAGAAACAAGCTAGGAAGAACCATGTCTGTGAAAGAGACGCCGGCACACAGTGACCCGGCAGATTCCATGCGGGCAAAATCGGCTGAGCTGGCCGCAGTGACAGGTGATGCCCAGGGGACACGGTGGCCGGATCCCCCCCCTGCCGCAGCGTCTGGAGGGGAACCTTCGGAGTCAGGGGAAACTCTCCCACCAGCTTCCATGAGCAATTTGGACCGGGCCGTATTCGCTAATGCCTGAGCAGTGCCGAGCACAGGAACTGGCAAAAAGGGAAAGACACAATGAGCCCGTCGGTGTGATTTTCTTCTGAAGTGTAATGCAGCCCTGGTAAATAAATAAAGATTGGAAATGTCTAGTGCACTGCACCACTTAAGAGACCGGGGATGTGAGGACAGCGTAACTGGCTGGATGCAGAGTGAAATCCAGGCTCAGCGATTCCATTTTGCAGTTGGCAGCCTTCCCAAATGCAGATCAGGGAAAGCAAGTTGGAGTAGCTTTAAAACACAGGGAAATTCTTTATCTTTTATAATTTTTTGCTGATTTAAAGGG
Organism: Ibidorhyncha struthersii; assembly: GCA_013398815.1. Lineage (NCBI taxonomy): Eukaryota > Metazoa > Chordata > Aves > Charadriiformes > Charadriidae > Ibidorhyncha > Ibidorhyncha struthersii. The sequence goes on from VZSZ01004937.1 coordinate 404,223, forward strand.
CAGGATTAAATTCTCATTTAATAACCCCAAGTGCCTGCTCTCCCCTGCTCTGATCACTCTGCGTAACAGTGATAATGCCGGAAAGGCGCTGGGAGCCTGGAGGCAAGGCAGTGAATTTTGTTCTCCTGAGCACAGATCTAACGATTGTTTGCTACTGCAGCCTGTGAAATAGGCACCGACTGCTTAATCATGAGCCTCAGCAGAAGATTTTGCTCGCTGTTTTCCAGGTCTGTTTGGAAGGCAAGCCGAACGCTTTCTGTTAGCCACTGCCAACTTTATCATTTCTGGGTTTTCCTCCTAATTACGGATCCTACAGAGACCCAAATGTTCCTCACCAAGATAAATAGTCCGGTTGAGTTAGCTGAGCAATTCCTGGGCAGGCATTGTTTTTATGAGTAGGCACTGCCTGTTCAGTACCTTTATATCGCCACCTCTTACCATCGGCTGAGCTATTTTTAAACAGCTCTAAAAATGCATCCTGTAAATAAAGGCTCTACAACGAACAAGGGAAGGAGCCTCCGAGCAGAGCAACACACAGAGCCTCTGTGTTGACGAGAAGACTGTTTTCCCTTGTCTGTCAGATCAGCTCATTTAGATTAAGTCAAGTGCAATTTTGAAAATCTGTTTTGCTCGTGACAGCGTCTTCATTCTGTATAATGATGCCGAATGTAACAAGCAGCAAAGGGTTATTGACGGCAAATTCCCCACATTCCCAGGCCCGCACTTCTCACGTCGCCTTATAAAAGCAGCCCCTTGCTTTGTTTTCCCCAGACATTAAGCAGAAAGTATTTTCTAACATGTCGGCTTTCCAGCTCCACGCTGAAGCCTTCATTTTGCGTGATGCCTTGACAGCAAACTGCAAATAAAGGGGAACGGTGGAGGGGATGGGAAATGTTGAAATGGCGCCAGCTCGTTTTTAACTATTTTTAGTCGGTACGTTTCTCTGTCTCCTGCAGTCTCGCTCTGATTATATGAAAATCCTAATTAAAAAGTTAATGGGGATGTGAGGAGGGGAGGACTCGCGTGCGTGCCAGGCTGGCAGGGTGCAGACGGTGGCTGCTGTTGCTGGGAAAAGATATTTGGGGTTCACTGACCAGAAGGGCATGTTTACCGAGTGGTGAAAATGTAACAGCAAAGATCCATCTTTGGCAGCTGCCTGCATGCGGGGCAGGTTGTTTGCACTTGAATAGTTGTTTCCATGATTTCTCATTTCATGTATGACCATAGTGCTTTGGAGCCATTCAAACGCACAACAGAAAAGCGGCTGACAGCCTAACCACAGTGCTAACACCACAAAATACAATGCTTCCCAAATCCCAAAACTCCGCTGTTTTGCTTAGACCAGAGCGGTCAGACCGGGGAAGCAGTGGAGCCTGCATCCGTGCCGGGAGACATGCCGGCCGGTGCGGGAAAGCTCTCCCCTGCACAGGGAGCCTTCGCTTCACCCTTTTCCAGCAGCGGAGTCAATCCTCCACTCGTTGCAAGCAGTGGGGGCTTTTCCCTGCAATCCCTACACACCACAGCTTCTCCGCTCGTCCTTCCCAGCGGGAAGAGGTGCAGGCAGGCCAGGAAGGTGGCTGCTGCGCCAGCCAGAGCCCGGCTTCTGCCACCAGGCGTGGGAGAAACCAGGAGCCACAGCCACAGCTTCCAAACACCTCCATCCCTCCGGGTCAAGGGAGAGGGGATGGATGGAAGTCTCCAGCAGGGCCAGCTGGCAAACACCTCCAACTGAGTAATCTTCCACCACAGCAAAATGTGCACAGGGCATTAGCCCGGGGGGATGTTAGGTGATGCCTATCAACCTGCTGTAATGCATGTGAGCACTTTGCCTTTCTAAGGACAGCAGTGACAGGGTGTGGGGGAAGCATCACTGGTGGCATTAACTGGATTCCTCCCTGCGTATGGTACCTGGAGCACTCCTTGCCCACTTGGGAAGATGGTGGTTAAGGGTTTGTCTATCCCTCTGCTGAAAGCAGCTCCCAAGCCAGAGGCTTACATGTGTCTTTGTAAGGGCAGAGGTGTTATTTTGCTGTCCCTTTGCTGGCTGGCAGAACCAGAAACTAGGACATTAGCCAAAAAGTCCAGCAGTCCAAGCTCCAATAAACACAAAAGAACAAAGAATGAACTAAAAAAATGTAGTAAGCAGGAGAGAAGATGACCCAGACCTTGGCTCCCAAATAACCTTACGTTCAGCAAAACACGTATTAAAGCTAAAGCCAAGCATGGGTGGTTAACACTGGACACTATTCTGGAAATGACCTCATGGGATTGCCTTGCTCTTAGGAGCAGCGTGGAAATCAGAAGGGACAACAGGAGCTCAGAAGATGTGGCTAGAACGTGGGCCACAGAACAGTTCTTTGGTGGACAACTCCTCCTAGAGCTGTGTACCACCACCCTCCCTTGCATCTGTTAGAAGTGGGGACGGCCAGCACAGTTGAGGTGTCTACCATGCTAGACTGTCGTGCGTGTTCCACAACAGCTTCTGCAACAAGTTGACTGGTGAAATCTGAATCCAGAGCAGAAGGCCTATCAATGTGCAGTTCTGCAGCTCTGGCAGGGTTTAAAACAAGGAGAGTCTAGCTCATGCTGCTTCCACCCAGCAGCCATGGCCTATTAAGCATCGCTGCTTTGACTAACAGTCTTTTGCATGGGTGAAGTTCAACCTTCTGCTGCTCCTTGAAGAAAGTTTTCTTCCTGTTTGAGGGTGCCTGAATTTCCCTAGTGTATCCAGTAGATCACCAGCCAGTTCCATATGTGTAAGGACTCAGCTGAAAGGAAGTGTTACCTATTGAGGGTGAAAGAGGTAGGATCATGATGTTGATGCGAGGGCATGACGGGATAAGTAATAGGGGGTTAGTTAATGCAGAAGGTTTGCTGACAGCTAACCAGCTGTAGTATTTACAAGGCAGAATGGAAGCAATTGCTGCAACAGTCTAGTCGCTAGGAGCATGTGCATAAATAGAATTAGAGAACAATCTAAAATAATAAAGAAACCTACATACCTTGACTATGAATTTTATTGACAGCGGCATAATACAGTTAACAAAGTGACATAACAGGAGTGCATAATGCACTTATAAGCCTTCGTAACTGAGGACAGACTTAACAGCAGTCCTCCTACATGAAGCGCAGTGTCTTTAAAGACAGATAAAACAGGACTGCTGTGAATGAAACAGTAACGGGAAGCTGAATCAGACGTCAGGAAATAATGGCTTTCAGTTACACGCTGTTGCATAACAATCCAAACTTTTCATATGAAGAAAAATAAAGACGACCAAAATTAACTTACAAGTTATTAATAGAAGCTGAGAAACCAATTTCAAACCATCAGTGCCCTTTTAAGTACATCGAAGATAATACAATCACTTTATGCGTGTGCATGTTCGGCTCACAGCAATGCACACTGTATTATTAAGTCTCTAAGAAGAGGACAAAAATACCCTTATTGGCTACGCTGCATTGTCATAAATGCTTATCTTTAATAATGTAGCATCTTCTTCAGGTGAAAAATACTTTACTCCATTCATGCTGGCAGAAAGACAGTTGGTATTGTAGCAGATTTCCAGAGACAATTGCTCATTCGTCCAGGACATCCATTTATTTTACAGGTGAATAAAACAGCATTCATTTTTTTGCTAGCATTAATAAGAATGGCAAAGGCCAACTGAAACTGGGCTGGTAAATGCTTGTGATAATGTGCAAGCTGGATGCAAAAAGAGAGCAAGAACTTCCCTATACCAACAAATCCACTTTTCTCAGTAGCTCTTACAATAGAGCAGACAGGAGGATGCTTATTTCCATGTGAACAGTGGAAGGGAGTTGAGAAGAAATTTAAATTCCTGAACAGTACTGTAGGCACGTACAATAACAGTTATTCCCTTGAAGAGTAGCTGTGCAGACCGCTGGGGTATTTTCAACCAGTGCTTCAGAACTCGGTGCAGGAATGCCAGTAAGCAGCCATCTCAGTGACAGTTTTGCTGTGCACCAAAGTAACCCAGCCCTGCGACCAGACAGCATATATCAAAAGCTCAATAAATTTTTTAAAGATTTTTTTGCAGAGATGTAGCTACATGTATGATACATCCTCACTATCCGTGTACCTGGTATGGCATTAATTCCTTCTCAGTTAAATTTTCGAAGCAGAAACCTATTATCTGTACTCACTCTATTATTATTTTATTGCTAAGAGCGGTACATCTGCATCTTTCTAATTTTATTCTGTAGGCATTGGAAATTGGAAGCAGAAATTAGCCATGATGTTTTGAAATGCAGGTATGTTAAACGGACTCAAGAGTTTAAAAGTCATACTGTAAGCAAGCTTCTTAATCTATGTCTTATTGATGCCAGTAATAACACATTAAAATGCTCTCACTAAACTTGAAAGGTTAAAAACTACTTTCTTGCCATTATTTATTCTGTGGGCTTGGACGATGAAAATGAAATCTTTTCACCTTCATTTCAAGGGATTTTCCAGTTCTCACCTTTGCAGTGTTTGGGCTACAAAGACCTCATTGCAGTGCTAGCTCCACCTTCTCCACGGGGAAGTGCGTGTAAGATTTGTTTACCGTGAATTTTTGTCTGCTCTCAGCTTCGCTCTTTCTTGACATTACTGTCAAGAAATTTGATTCTCTTCCATTATTCCCTATCAGTCCTTTGACTGGTTTGATTTTTCTAAATTAATTTCTGGGATATTTTTACTGAAGTTAAGTACAGCAACACAGAGCGTGGCTCATATATTCTTTGCTCTTCATAACTGAAGTTAGAATATCTCTGTGTACTTTTTGGATTAAGATGTATGGTCACATAAATCAATTTCTAGCTAGGTTTGCAAGTATTAGATACTTTTCCATTCCCTTCCTCAACCTAATAAAGTCAGTGGAAGGATAAGAGAAAGGTCTGTCTTACTCTATGGTGGTTATTTACACGTTAACGCTTCTTTTCCATCAGTCTCGGTAGTTATTGACGCCCCGAAGATCAGAACAGAGCCGAGAATACCGGCAGTGCCTAGGACCTGAATCTGCTGTACCACATAAAGAAAAATATGTGTAGAAATATATGTTATGTACCTCTGTGCCTCGTCCTGCATTGCTCAGGGACACAACTGTCCTTTTCTGTAGGATGGTTGGTGAGGCAGCACTTGGAATTACGTGTATGCTTTCAGGATAAGTAAGAACTACAGTGGTACACTAAATCCAAAAGCCAATCCAAAAACCTGGCCAGTGGTAGCAGTGCACTACGAAATGTCACCCCGTCCCCGCACGCTGCCATGGCAGCCCCTGACAGAGTGACAGGGCTGTGCCACTGCAGGTGCTGGAGGCCGGAGGCACAGAAGCCCCTAAATTTGGGATTTGCTCCTGCGGTGCAGGCAGCCCACGGCCCCGGTCCCCCTGCTCCGGGCAGGGCAGGCCTCACACCCCTCACAGATGGGTTAGTTCAGCCCCCTCGGTGGAGACTCCCGTGAGGCACGGTCGGTGCCTATCACGGCTCGCTGCCACCCGCCTGGGGAGGGGGCTCGGGCCGGGGGACTGCCCGCGGGGCTGGCGGGGCGGCCGCCGGCCTTGCAAGCGGGCTCGGCCTTCCTCGGGGTCGGCCTCAACGTCAGAGCGACGGCGCTTCGCCTCCCCCATCCCGTTGCTAGGGCGGTTGCTGCGGCGCCATGTTGGGGGAGCGCGGCGACCCGGAAGTGCTGCCGGCGGCGGGGTTTCCCTTCCTGTGCGGCGGGGCCGGACCCGGCCGGGTTAGGAGGCAGGAAATGGCGGCGGTGCTGCAGCAGCAGCTGCCGGGCCCTCCCG
>VZSZ01004937.1:410234-449162 GCA_013398815.1 Ibidorhyncha struthersii
GGGGCGGCAGCGGGCGGGCTTCCCGCGGGAGCGGTGCCCGCCCGGGCGGGACGGTAGTGGCTCTCCCCCGGGGGGGGCCGCGGGGTTCGCCCAAAAGCAGTATTTTCCCCGCGGAGCTGAGCTTTGATCTCCTGTGCTCCTCATTGTTTGCTCCTGCGGAGCTGGCGGCCCTCTGCAGCCGTCGGCCTTTATAGGCTGATAGGGCAAGGAGGGCTTTCTCGCTGCTGTATTTTCAACAAATTCTTAGGCTAAAGTGATGCAGCAGAATTGTTTTCCTTAAAGTACTTGAACCGATTAAGTAGAGGTTGCGTAGTGGCGAAGGATAGCTGGTGTTGGTTATGCTCCGCTTGCCTCGCTGTCCCTGGGTAAACATCATTTGATTACTTGGCAATCTGTGGTCTCCCTGTTTCCTCCTGACAAATCAACATATGGAGCTCAGTGTGTGTCTTAACCCCTCTCCAGTTTTATTTTTCGCTTTTTGCTGCATTACTGTTGACATGGAAACCAACACCACTTTCTGTTCCAGAGAATTGGAAGCTAAAGCTACCAAAGAAGTCGAAAGAAAACTAAGCAGGTAAGATACTCATTTAAATTCACTCCTACAGTTCAGAACAAGAGTTGGCCTTGGGCTAGAAATCATCGTGGGCTTTATCTGGAGCTTTAATCTCATGTTAATTGTAAGGATAAAAAAAACCCAACCTGATATTGAAAATGTGCTCCTCTATTGCATAGAGAAATCTCTGCAATTTTGGTTAATTCTATAGACTAAACACCTTTTTAGCATGGTTTCTTTTCCCTAATAACAATATTAGGTTCTACAATAGAATTTCTTTAATCGGGTAGGTTTTTAAAGAGAAAAATAACTTACTTTTCTGTCCCACGTTGTGGTACCAAACAATAAATAAAAAAAAATGAATGAAGGGTTTGTTTGTTTTTTTCCTATGCAGTTCAGGCAAAAATTGTTGGGAGGCAAGAAATAGTTTGCTCAGATAAACTGTATATTGCCATATAACTTTTAGGTTTTTGCCTCTTTTTCCATGAAGGATTAAAAGGCACTGAATCTCTCATTAGCATACAGTTTTTATTTGAGAACTTTGTAGAATTGGCAGTTCCTTTTTTAAATTACTTAGCTAAAGAGTTATGTTGAATTCAGAATTCTGTGCCAATAGTATACATAACTTTTGTATTTAACAAGTTATTTCTTCTGGACCATTTATTTTTAGTACAGTAACTTTCTTGCTAATATCTACCTCTTCCTGTTGTTTACATTCTTTGATTTTGACTTTTGTCCTAGTTTTTTTTGTGTTCTCTTTCAGTTAGACCTTAAAGGGACTTTTGCTAGCAAACTTTTAAGGAGACCTCTGCTAGGGCCATTTGAAATATGCTGAAACCCTGAATATAACTGATAGAGTATTAGTTTCTGGTACCTTGCTTTTTTTTTCTTTTTTTCTTATTTACCATGCCTAATCAGTCTCTAACTTCCAGACTGATTTACGATGACACCGTGAAAACTGATTGCCTTTCCCCTGCTGTCAGTGTGTGTCTGTCTTCTTTTTTTTGGTAATATGCTTAAGCATGAATAATTTTTTCCATTTTGTTGCTGAAATATATGGAATCTTTAAGATACACTTAGTATATTGCTTGTAAATACAATGTCAAGGTCATTGTTAAATGGACTTTATCTGAAGAGAATGTTTTCAAATTGCAACTCTTTAAGTAATCTGTCCACAAAAGGTACAAAAAAAAAAATTAAATCATTGACATTCTGTGGAAAGCACTCAGTGCATACTTGATGCCAGAAGCAATTTCAGAGCTATGTTATTTAAATGGACAGAGTGCTAAGTTCAAAACAATGTTCTGGAGCAAGTCTTAGTAACTCAGTAGATCTTCACATATTTATGACCTTAAGAGAGATCTCTCCTCACGTTGGAGCCGTGGCAGGCAGTGACAAGAAGTGAAAGTAAACTGTAGAACTGCCTAAACTCTGTGCTTCCTGGGGGATGGGCACAGAACAAGGTTCACTGAGTAGATTCTGATATGGAATGGGTCTCTGTGAGGTGTATGTTTTACTCATTTAAAAGATTCAGAACTGTTTTTAAGTTAACATTAATATACCTCTTGTTTTCAGAAACCTGTATTCTAACTGGTTTATGTTTAGTGAGGTAGTTTTCATCATGTGAGCACGTACTCTGGTAACTGTGGCATGCCTGCTCTGGATAGGCCTGATTAATTGTTTTACTGTTGTAGAACTCAACAGATAGCCCTCATTCTTTCTCTAATGTCATTATTTACGATCTTATTAAATTCACAGTGACCTAGTCAAATTGTAAAAGAGCAAATATCTTTTCCTGGGAAAGGTAAATAGACCTATGCTACAGTTTTTCTTAATCTAAAATTGCATAGTGTATATATAGACTGTAAACTCTGTGGGACGTTGGCATTGCTTCATGTATCTTCTTAAGCCACCTTTGGAGTTTATGCTTATAAATTAATGGGTAGCAAATATTCTTTCTTATCTTACTAGGAATATTGGCCTAGACTGTGGGTTTGTGGTAGGATAAGTATTATAGCTTTTACTACAGCTTGCTTATCCAGTTGGAGTAGTTGCTGTTTTAAACTCAGATTAGCAATTTGGCTTGTTTGGCCTTTTAGAAAAGAATCTTCATTTGGTCTGCGTTCTTTTTAAAATGCATACATGCCTAGTCCTAGGCAAATATTCCTGGTCTCAAAAATAAGTGTAGTGCATGATTTGTGACAGTAATAAATCTATTGCACGCTGTATTGTTGCACAGTGTTACAAGTTAAATGTCACCTGTTCAATCTACCGCTGAACAAGCACTGTCTCTTATTAACTGGAAAAATGTAAGAGTTAAAATTGGTTAAAATCAGGAGCAGTAAAAATTACCATTGAGTTCTTCTGATTTAAGAAATAACTTTTTAATTCTGTTTGGTAAACAGGGCTTTCCTGCCTCATTTATGTGGAACTGAGAGAAGGTAAATATCTGAAATATGTTTACAGGTTTTTTTTCCAAACACAGGAGTTTCTCTTACTTCCCAAGCATCCAAATTATAGGGAAGACTCACATGCTGTTTTCATTCAGCTGTGTTTCTGCTCCGGAGAGTCCAGCTGTATTCATTGCAGACTGTCCATGTTCTGGGAAAGCAAACTTTTTACCTAAAATCACATATACCTCTAGATTTCATCCGTGTATTCTACTAAGTTACTACTGTACAATTTATTTTTTTTGTTTTTTACTCTTCCGTGGTAGAATAACCCCCATATTTCCATGAGGCTTTCCTTATTTGCTGTAGAAAAAAAAAAATGAGATGGCTCAATGATACAGGCATAGAGAAGCAGTGAGAAATGTAGTCGTTTCAGTTGATATTTAAGTGCTTGATTTTCTGGTGGGTTTTTGGGGGGTGGGTTTTTTTTTCCTGATAGACCTTATAGGATGACTTCTGCTGTTAAATGGGAAGAGTTTATTGCAGAGACAGCATTCTGTTTGTACTTTTCAAGACCTTTAGAGGTGCATTCCTTTCTCCTCTACGCACACTTTTTTGGGTCATGCGTCTTACAGCAAACCCATTGTGCAGTATAATTCTTGACTCTGTGTTACTAAAACTGAAGCACTCTATGGTATGGGCGGTCTTATGGTTAAGATGCTGGACTTGAATAGCCATTTGGGTTTGTGCATCTGTTAGACATATCCTATATGACCAGCGTGATTATGGAGAAGCAGTTTAATCTATCTTCTTCGTTTCCCCATTTGTTAAATGAAGATAGGGATTGTTTATTGAAGTAATTGGTAGTGGTAGACATGGCAGGTAGAATTCTATCGCTTCACTTTTAGGGTGATAATTTAAAGACTGAAGTATTTAAGAGCAAAAAAGAAAGTAGCTGACACACACTTAGTAATTAATTATTCATTGAAGTGATTGTTTCAGTTTTTAGTTTGGCAGCAGCTCTTCTATACATTAATAGCTGGAAAGAATTAACACACAACATCTGTAAATAAGTGGTTTTGTTTTGTTATCAGTGCCTGGGGCTTTCTTTGCTCCTGTGTAATATGCTGTGTGTTTTTTAGTTGCCAGCGTGTTTCCATTTAAGGCACTGGTGGGTTTTGTTGTTTTGGGTTTTTTTTTGTTAACTTCAAAGTACTGGTTTCTATTGCACAAACTTGAATAGCAATCTTTTTGGTGTAGTATGCTGTTTTGTGGGAAGCATTGATAAAGGAATTGGAAGATCCATTTTTAATCAAAATATACATTTTATAATTGATTCTTCTATAGCGATGGTTTAGTAGAAAAGCTAACTGTTGTTTTTTTATAGAAACTGAGAATTTTTATTGGCAGTTCTATGTAATTGCCTAATTTAAAAAAATTAAAGATTGGGAACTTGTAGGTCAGAATACAGAAAAATTATCAAAACCTAAAGTCTCAGAATATGTTAGAAAGTCTGTGTAGAATATCGGACATAGGTTGAATACATAGTGTGTGCATGCATACATGTTTACTGCCTTTGCAGAACTGTAAAATATCTTTCAATTCTAGATACTTAAATGTAGTTATCTGGCAGTGTTCCAACTGTAGCATTACAGGTTAATTTATAACTAGAAGAAAAGCAAATGGTGGAAAGTATTTATTTATTTATTTCCCCCAAAATTTATTTTATATAATTGTCACTGGAAATTTTAGAGTGGTTTCAAAAGACACTTCTAATTCTTTTATGTTTCCTCCATGTAGTATCCAGGTAGAAGGTAAAAATCCAGTTATCTTTTTGCCTTCAGTTAGTAACACAGGGCCACTAAGAGGTTGGCTGGTTGTTTAACTGGTCTCCTTTGTCCAGCGGCAAAGTGCTTCCCCTGCCTGACCCCCTGCGCGCTGTTGCTTGTGGCCAGTGTGTTGCTTGGTCACTCGATGTGTTCAGCATGGCGGGCTGTAGCAGTGACACCAAAACCCTTAGTGCAGTCTGCCTTGTTTGAAGTGCTTCAAAGGACCCGAACATTCAATACCTTTGGGAGAGAATCCCTTCACAGCCTCAAGGCTTCTACAAGCATTTGTTGGTGATAGTAGCAGTGTGTTTAAAAATGTGCTAGCACCATCTTGTGGGGCAGTGTGACTTTAATGTGCTTTGAAAGTGTTTTTTGAAGGTGTCTGCTTGGCTAGCAAACACCCTACGTGAGCATCTGTCCTAGTACTGGTGTCTTTAACAGCATTTCTGGAAAGGCAGTTCTGTTAGCGCTAGCTTGAAGAATACAGGAACCCAACAAATGCAATTCTGATGCATCGGTAGTTCAGTTTTGGTGAATGCTAGGTAACTGGCATTAACGGTGAATGGCAACCTGTTTTATTTTGGTGTTGAAATTTGCTGTGTGCAAGTAATACACGCTTTCACTCAGAGATAAATATTGAGTTCAAATCATAATAATGCAGTGCTGTGTCTTAGATCTTAATTTGTGTGAAAATTCGTCTGGTAACCATAATTTCCTCAGTGAGGTGACTAGAATTATAATTTAATTGTGGCATAACATGTTTCTTTTTTGTATATTATAACAGCAAAGATAGCGTGCTGCACAAACAGTAATTATTGCATCGTCAGTACGTCTTCCAGGGAAAATACGGGTATACTTGATTCTCCTCTTCTGTAATGTAATAATAGGGGGTAAATATGTCTCTTTCAGCCCAGATATTTTTACAATGCCAAGCTGGAGCTTTTGAAATTGCAGATTAATAGAACTTTTTTCAAGAATTAAAGTAGTAAATAAAATATGATTTGATGTAAATATTACCTGAAATGTTTGTTTTGAGCACGACAGCTTTTTTCCAGTTTGCAAGGCAAATAACAAATTGAGCCATACAAAAAATTAGCACTGTCAAAACTTAAGACAAAGAAGTAGTAGTGAATGCTGACTGTAGAAGTAAGAATGTAGCTACTCTTCGTTTAATGGCATGTGATTGTGATAGTAATGAAGTTAAAGACTTCATATCAAAAATTGCCCAGAATCACAAGGCACTTGCCAAAGTGATACCTGTCCTAGAAGATTAAAAAGTACTTTTTTTTTTTTTTAAACAAATGGCTTAATTGAGTAAAGTGTTTTGTTAGTTTGTTGTTTTTTCCCCCCTTATACAAACAAGAATTGTGGTGAGGTACACAAAATTGGAGAAAAAATTATTTCTAAAATAAATAACAGTAAATATTTATCTGACCCTCAGTCTATTTTAAATTATGCAGATAATAGCAGCTTCTACTTGTGTGCTCTCAAGGCCATCAAATGTGCAGTCTCTCCTGAGATCAAGATCCATTTTAATTTGGTCTCACTTGAAAATAAAGCACCTTTCAAGTTAAGCCATTTAAACTGAAGGCCTTTGCTCCAGTGTCAAATGCGTATTTTGTATGGCGTGGGTATTTTATTTTCAGCTGATCTAAATTGAAAAATAAGGTTTGCATTTCTGCTAAGACAATTTTAACCTTGGGCAAGCTAATCCAATTATATAGGAGGAAAAGGAAATTCCCTGTACATGTGTTTTAGTGAAAGTTGTATGGCTGATAGGGGAAATAGCAGAAGTCTGTTTATGTATTCATGTTATGAATCTGAATTCTCAGTCATTGCTTTTCATTTGGCCAGCTGATGGACCAAGTGTGCTGCTACAAGCACTTCTGCCATACAAGGTCGATGGATTAAATCTACCCAGAGGTAGGGAAAAGCCTGGCAAAAGAGCTCACTATTTTTCTGGCTTTGTCACGTTACTATGAAACTGGGTCCCTGCGTTTCTGGTGTTTCTTGTTACGTGCTGTAAAGTAACATGAAGCTGCTGATAGTTTGTACACAAAGAATAACATAAAGTGTTGAGTACTTAGCAGGAATAGGTGGCTATTAAAGTCTAAGATGATAAATGGGAAATACTACGTAACGCTTCTGTTTCTCAAGGAGTAGCATGAAAAATGTAGCTTGGTTGTTACATGTTCTAATGGGTGTTGGAATCTGATGCATAAATACTATCATTTGCTGTCTGTTGAGAGGTCCGTGTCTTAATGTGTTAGAGAGAATAAAGGAAACTTGCACTTTCAGCTGTCAGACATGGAAATTCAGGAGTTCTGCTTCAGATTGTGATGACTTAATAGGCAAAACTGAATTTGTATTTCAGGTTTATGTTTATGTAAGAGGGTAGTGGTAATAGGACTGCCTTCCTTGAAAGATTCAGTTTTCAATGAAGAACATGGGCAGTAAGGGCTTTACTGTTGCTGTTATTTAATTGTACAATGGGTTAGTTTTGCTCTCCAGTCAACTGAGATTTAACATTATAATGGTAATGTAATAATCTTTTAGAAACATGTTACGTACTATAGGTGGGTAATTTTTTTTCAGAGGTTGCCTAGGGTCCTGATACTAATCATAGGGCTTTTTTTTTAATGTGTTCTAAGCTGGCTTTATAGTCTAAAATCTATTTTTCTTAAATATGTGAAAATAGAATGATCACAGTGTCATAATTTAGGTGTTTTATTGTTCCTGTGTGGAAACAAAAAAATGATGCTGTGGCTAGAATATTCCAGAGATCTTGGTATGTTAGTTGTTAGCATCTGTATTCTAAAAATAAAATGTAATCTTGTTGATTTAGTTGTAGCGGGACTGATGAGTTACTTTTTTTTTCTGTGAAAATACTATTTTGCGTTCTGCTTGCTCTTTAAGGTGCTATAGCTTTCTTCTAAAAGCTGAATGATTTTTCAGTTAATGTAGTTTTTGCATGTGACATGCTGAAATTTGTTGTACAAAACAAGACGCTAGTGGCTTTCTTAACTATTAGAATTCTTCTCAGGTTATTAAAAATCCTGTAAATAACCCTTTGTTCTAGTAGACAATCTTAGGTAACGTACCAACCTGCAGCGCTGATACACTTACAGCATCAGAGGTGTTTAACCTGTGCCTGTAGACCTTGTTCAGCTTGCTAGAACAGTTAATTTGGGTGGCAGTCGAGACGGGGCTGGACTATTTCCCCAGGGCTCCAGAGCCTAGCAGGGGCAAGTTTCAGACTGGTTGACTTGTGTCTGACAGCAACAGCCTGTTCCCCAGATGTCTTCTCTTGCTAGGGTCTTGCAGCTCATCCCATCTCCCATTGACATGCACACTCAGTGCTGGCTAGACCAGGGACATGGGACCCGAGGACGGATAGCAACCAGAATAGGCTGCTGCTTCAGAATGATTACATTGTACCTTGCTCCCTCCTCTGATCTAAGTAGCCTTTGGGAAAGGGGATGTCATGGGAAGGTGACAGGAATTCCCGTTGCACAGCTTGCTTTTGATAGTGCTTTTTCCTGGGGTGATCTTGGGACAAGATGGGCAGAGAACTGCTCATGGAACATGTGTGTTGAACTCGGGCTTTTGGGAGGCATCAGCCCAGCAGCACACATGCAGGGTAGTTGTACATTATGCACAGAGGCAACGAGCTTGTGAGAGGAGAAGGGCTGTGAACACAACTTTTCCTGGCCGTGGAAGGAAGATACAGTTCTTGGCCTTATCTGTTGGATTAGTTGTCTCTTACCACTCTTAGCTGAGTGGTACCTCAGGAGATACTGTTTTCCTGAATAGTAGATCAGTGACTCTTCTTTGGATGGAAGTCAACTGGAAATGAATTGTGTATTCTATCAAAAATGAACTGTGATATATAGAAGCTATTTTTTTTTTTAGAATTATTTCAGACCTGCTTGCTTCTTGTAGTGGTTACTGATTCACATTACCTGTTAAAAATTGGATTATTCCAAATTAACTCAAACTGAGGATCAGTGTTACCAACTTCAGTTTGGTTACAAATGCTCAGGATGCCGGTCAGTGGTGGACAAAACTGACTTCTGTGTCACCTTTATAGTGCACAGATGTCACTGTGGGTTAATTGTTACCTCAAATTTCCAAAGTATCCAAGGGATTCCTTTAAATGGAACTGGCCAACTGTAATTGTTTTCTGTTGTTACGTGACTAACCTCTTAGTTGTCCGTGAAATAGTTTTTGAGACCTAATTGCAACTGCAAGATTGCTTTTTGCAGTAAGACATTCCTAAATGAGTCATGCAGCCAGATGATAAAACTATGATAAAATGCAAAATAGCCACATTGTGTTTAATGATTTGTGATTTGTCTTGCAGTGCAACTGAAATAGAGGGGTCTCAGAAAATAACATTTTTAGATTTTTTTTTTCATATCTTAATACATCTGAAGCAATTCTTTTAAAAAAGAAATAACTAATGCTTGCTCTCTGTTACTAGAAAAATATTAAAAGGCAGAATTTGTTCCGTGGAAACTTTTTAAAGTGGTGGTCTGTTTAGTATGTTACTGTATATGTATGGTGGAAAGAATACTGGTATTTGGCTGCTCATTGTCAACGCATGCTGCTGCTTTGCCTCTGGTAAATACCTGCATTGTCAGATGGCTTTTGTTAACACATGCAGCATGAGTTGATGGGTACTTGTAACAGTCACCCTAAAAGTAGTAGAGGAGAAAAAGGATGCTAGATATGCAATAAATCAGTGTTATTCCAACAGAAGGGAGCAGTGGGAATAAACACAAGTAGAGGATGAAGTGAGATTTGCAGTGAGAACAAGGATCTAGTCAAGTAGGGATGAGAACTGATTTTTGTTTGTATTAGATGCTGTACAGATACATGTAGCCATGCTCCAAAGGTTTTCTGTTTACACAAAGAAATCAGAAAAGATGCTTGTAATTAAGTAAAGAAATACTTGTTAATACTGTGAATATAAAACTTTCCTCCCTTCAGACAAACCGATTTTTACCATTTAGAATAAAGTATAGGTGTTGTCTGGCAGTATTAATAGTAATGAAAGTAGATTTGAGAAAAATGCTTGTTACTCAAAATGCAATCATATGATTGTCTTGTGTGCTATGTGTCATGGTTTAGGCCAAATCCCACTGGGGACATGGGGGACCCCAGATGGCACTGACAGATGCTCCCCTCTACCCCTCTTCAAAGAGAGAGGCAGAGGAGGGAAAAAGAGACTTAAGAGTTTAGAAGGAACTAAACTACTTTAATGAAATATTAATAATAAAATAAAAAAGAAAATAATGAAATATATACAAAACCGTATCAAGCTCCCAGGATGACAATCACGACACCGGCTGGCACTGGGGCAGTCCCAGGCTGGACTCAGTGACGGACGGGAACTGGATTCCGAATCTGCATGCAGGATCAAGACCAAAGGCAGACAAACAGAGTCCTCCTCAGATGTCAGCCATTGAAGAGAGAGAGAGAGAACCGGAGCCAGCGCTCCCAGCTCCTGCTGACCCTTTGANTCAGCCACTGAAGAGAGCTCCCTGACCCTTTGATCCCTCAGCTTTTATACTGAGCATGATGCGGATGGGATGGAATACCCTGTTGATCAGTTTTGGGCCACCTGGCCTGTCTGCTCCTCCCTGCAGGTGGGACTCCACTGTGCTTTTCCACTTCCGACCCTCCAACGTGGCAAACAACAAAGTTGGTTGGCCTTGAGTGTTAGAGCAATCAGTATAAGCAAGAGCCTCTCCGCATACCATGCCTGGACGTTAACTATAAACATAGGTCTTATCACTCTGAGAGAGCGAACATTGTCTGCATAATATGCTGTTAATTTCAGCAGTTAGAAGAGGCCCAGCTAAGAAGCGAAGTTACTGAACAAAATTGGTCCTGTTTTAACCTCAAACCAGGACACTATGTTAATAGTCTCAGAAGTTCTGTGCCTTGTAAATATTTTAAGTACTGCTGTTTTTTTTCTTCCGCAATGAATGTCATGTGAAAGTACTACCATATCTCTTTTTGTTTGAAACTAATAATAGCCAAGTGGCCACAAGCTTTGAAATTTAAATATCAGTATCGTTATTACGGCATTGTCCCTACTGGGAGGAGAACCACTTTCAACATCTTGCTGAAGAATCTCACAACAGGAGGAAAGAACAGTTTTAAAGTTTAAAGGTAGAACTCAAGTGGACAGCAATAACGTGGTATTCGCCTCTTCCAAAAGAATGGCATTATTATACAGAATGCAAAATACAGTAAGTTGCTGGCTCCCATAAAGAGAAGACCTGATGAGCTGCTGTTTAGTATTACTTACATTGGTATCACCTATAATGAGAGGCAGGTGCCGAAAGAGTGCTGCCTTGTCTAATTAAAAAGTGAGGAAGTTATATGAATTTGCCACAGTGGAACTGGGCAACTGGGAACTGGAAGTCACATGTAGATTTTAAAAACAAAAAGAAAAACCAAACCAACCCACAAAACCAAATCTGATGCCTTCATTCATTTTGAAAGGGAATTGAGCTATGTTAAACGTAGAATTAGCCGATTATTTATATATCCAAATAAGTAATGAAAATTTTAATACTTGTGGAGTGTCTTGTGTTTTACTGTATTCAATTGGCATTGTTTGACATATGTATAATTATCTTATCTGAAACTGGAGGTTTGTAGTTGTAGGTAGTTTGGGGTTAAAAAGAAGCCCAGTCTTTCTAGGCAGGAGCAAACCACTTATTGACTGCCCCTTATTGACATTGTTAGTTCATTTCCCCCACAAAGTTTTGTATAACAAGGTGTCTTTTGTTTGATAATATATGTGCAACTGTGTGTTATCGAATGAGGGTAACTTTTTTTAAAGGAGATTTTAATACATTCAAAGTAATTGTGTAATGAAATCTCTTCTGTTCTGCCTTGCTTAGTATGTGAAAAACACAGCAAAGATAAAGCAGTGCTTTTTATGTTCAAAGCTGAACTTTGGAGATAGACATCAGACGAGACCACTTGTCATAAACAGGGGTGTAAATTCCCTTCCGTCATGTGTTTCTTGACTTTTTCTTTTGCAACAGTAAATACCTACGCAACTCTAGTAAGTTTTATTGTTCAGAACTCTTCACAGCAGCTTTGAATCTGAGCATCTCTTGTTATTTTAGCTGCAGCTGTTTGGGTAGAAAGTGTGTACAAATGCAGAAGAACACCAGTTACATACGAAACATTAATTTAAAAGAGAGGAGTTGTACAAATCTCTGAAGATTATTCAAAGAGTAAATTTGGTGTCCTCTCCCTTTACTTAGTCAAAATGCGTGGAGTTTGTTCCCACATCCTATTCAAAGTATCATAGAAATTAGGACTTCTCTGAAGGATGTGGTTTGCCCAGCGAGAGGGTAGATGTGGGGTGGAGCTAGTATTAAGATTCAGGTCGTCAGAGGGGTGTGTGTTGTAACGTAGATACATGCTTCAGAAGGAGATCTGGGAAAACATTTTCAACCTACTTTTTAAATCTTGTCCACCTGACTATATGGTCAGGGCTTATAGCCCAAAAGCGTCCAAGCTTTGGAGCTCAGAAGCATTCCTGACCCTGAAATAGCAAAGAAGAGTCTAGTAAGTAGGCTTTCTAGTACACAAAAACGCTTTACACTCACAATCTCAAACTTTGAAGTGACTGTTCAGAATGCATCTTTCTGTGAGCAATTGTTTTTATTCTCATGTATGAAACAACTAACTGATGTTCGGTTGCACATTCCATGTTGTCATGAGCTTTTTGCACGATTAGCCCAAATGCGTTTTTGTCTGCCTATTACTGTCTCTTCTGTCAGTTGTTTGTGTTGAGTTCGTTCTCATTCTCATCTCTCCAAGCATGACCTTTAAGAAAAGTTTATTTTTGTTATCATTAAGTGTCTCAGATATTAGTTCCTACTGACCCAGATAGCTTGCAAATGTGCTTGCACGTCCTTAATTCTTTCTGCTTTTTATACTCTCCAGGTTCTCCCTTTTGTCTTGCCTTTGCTGAATTCTGGTTTTGAGAGAATGTAGTGTAATCTGGGAAGTGGTGTCGCTGCTAAGCCTTCTGTTTTAGCATGTAAAACTTTGTGTTAAATGAATTTAAATTAATGTAACAGGTTTTGTTTTCATGTTTGTCAAGCTGTAGTTCTGTCACTTGTTTAACGTACTCTAAAATTGAAAGCTCTGCTATTGAAGGTTCTGGTCTGACCGTGCTCTTCGCTCTTCAGTTCATGTTCCTGCTAGTTCACGTTTTCTTTATGTCATACAGATACACAGCCCATTGAATTAGCTCACTGCTCAGGCAGCAGAATGTGTATGTATTGGTTGTTTCTTGGCAGAGGTGGTGTTTAAGATCAGTGAGCTGATGCAAGTTCCTGCATGGCTGTCGAGGCACTGGTGTTGATGGACGAGGGTATGCGTGGCTGGGGAGGAGCACACTGCTTGGCTTATGCTGAGCATAGTCAAACTCTGTGCTGGGTCAGAGCTGATTGCATGTGACAGTGGGGAATGTGATGTGTGGGAACTCAGTCATACAAATTCACAAGAGCAGGTAGAGATTAAATAACGTCTGAATTTGCTTTGGCGTTTGAATCAAATTATTGTCTAAGTCTTCATTGTAAATTTTGGAAAAAAGAAAATCTTCCATGTAGCTTGACACTACATCTGCTCTTAAAGATTTGTCACTTGTGATTTGCAGTGAAAGTACGTAGTCCCTATAGAAATATTATCCAATTAGAAGTAAAATTCCCCAGTTCCTTTTGTGTCATTGTGAAATAATTGTTCTAAAATGAATCTAAGTGTGTACAGATTATATTTTGGGAGAGTTAATTACAAACTGTGTGGTTCAGGGATTTAGTGCAAGAAGAGGAAGAACAGTTGATGGAAGAAAGGAAAAAGAGAAAAGAAGACAAGAAGAAGAAGGAAGCTGCTCAAAAAAAGGTATGTTGAACATTAAAAAATAAATCCCTGTGCTTATGGGTTACTTTTGTTTCATCACTGGTAAATACTGTTCTAGCTGCTGTTATTCAGAAGTGTTTTCTTTTTAATTTATGGTTTTAAACCTTAAATGTACTGTCAGTTACTTAGTGGTAACTGACATACCGAACCTCTCTACGGTTTCTTCAGAGATTAAATATTCTTTCTGAGATGACCATTCTTTTTCCTGATTGTCAGTTGAAGCTGTTTCAAGTTTGAAAACTTCCTCAGTGTTAGTGCATTTATTAGTAGAATAAAATTACCATCTTTTTTAAGATAGTAGCTTTCAACTGTATCCTTGCTTTACTATATCTTATTATCCTTCAGTATGGAAACATAGCTGTCATAAGACAACTTGTACTCAGGAAGGTGGACAAAAATGAAAATATTGGCAGCAAAAGTGTTTTGGGATGGAAACATCAGAGAAATGCTTGTAAACACTTCAGAATTCCTGTTTACTGTCAAGATACTAATCATGGCCATTGATTCTAGTACTGACCCTAAGCTTGAGAGGAGCTTGTAAATTTGTTTTTAAAACATGTCAGTTTCAGGTTTGTTTGCTGACTGGTGGTAGCAAAGTGAACCTGCTTAACAGTTTTTCTTTGATTCCATTGACTAATGCTACATATTTATTATATAGTCAAAAATCCAGGAGTCAGCTCTCCGTGTTTGTTGGCCAAAATGAAGGTGTGTGTGCACCTGTACAAAATTGCATATGTCTAATCTTGCAACAAACCTAACTGAAAGAGTATTGGAGAGGTACTCCTAGAAGAGGTATTTTTTCATATTTCAGAATGAGAGGTTCCTTTCAGTAGCTGACTGCAAAGCTGCATGATAATTTTGGGGCCTCAGTTGTAAATTTATAACTCATTTTCCCCTTGGAATTCATTTTTAATCAGAAGTTGTAATGGGAAGGGAGCTGGTTTACTTGTAGAATTTGAATCTTTTAAACAAGTGGTTCTTCATAGCTGACTTCTTCCCCCAAAATTTATTTTTTTCATGAGTTTGAAAGGCATGTTTGAGAGTGAAATTTGTGGAAGAAATAAAAGTATAAATATTTTTTGAAAGTGAAGAGATTAGGCTTTTGCCTAAAACTGAAAGTTTTGCTTACACTTTCTCCTGCCTTGGAGCACCTGCCAGACTGTTCTTCAGAAGCCACAGGTCTTTATTGGTGTGCTGTATGCTCAGAGGAACAAAATGTTGAGCATGTGGATTTCATGTATCGGGAAGTTAAGTAGCTTCTATGGAAAAAGGCGTAGGATGCCACAAGGATGCTCATCTGCATTCCTGGAGAAGCTTAAACTTGGTCTAGGTTAAAGAGAATATACCTCTGAAAAACCATGGTAACAAACAACTGCCAGTTAACTTCAGTGTTAAAAAAAAGAAAAAAGTCCTAGTACAGAGGTGGCTTGATTCTAGATTAAAATGAGAACTAGTTAATGTAGGTCACAAGGAAGGCAAAATCCCTTTTATGTTCTTCTAATATTCATGAGTAGTTTCAGATTGACCAAAATTGTTCTTTTTGTTTTGTAAGCTAACTTTTTCTGTTTTATCCCCTAAGAACATACTGGTTTGTATTGTCAGCCATGGGCTCTCTAGCAAAAATTTTAAAGCATTTAACAGTGCACCAAGTACTGATATATTTTGGAAGTCCCTAGCTAACATATGTACAAATTGTTTTTCTTTTAGAGAATAGCACCTTACTGACAAGAAGTCAGTAGCCTTATCCTGTGACACTTTCTCTTCGCTTATCTCCCTAGGTGCTGCGGATAGTCAGAAACAGGAAAAAATTTTGAAAAATTCTAAGTTATCTCATTTTCCTGCTCATGTGTCAAGTGCCCAGCTAATGAATTGATTTTTAACTCAAGTCACAATTAGGGCGGGGGGGGGATTACAAACTCTCCAGAGTAAACTCTAAGCACACTTATAGGCGTGGCAAGAACTGAAAAGGCATCATGTAACAATACTGTGGAAGGAAAAGCTAATGCTTCATTTTTATATATACTGTAGTTTTTTAATAATTGGAACTAAAAGGAGTAGAAAAAGAACAGCAGCAATCAGAGGTATGACACTTACAGAAGGTATGTTCTGTGCTTGCATCCTGATGCAGAGCAGCTTTTGTGGGACACCAACTGTTGTGTTCCATTTACCTTTTTACAATCCTATAAAAATGTGTTTTGAACACTTGGTTCAAAGCCAGCTGCTGTGTATACAGTACCCTGGAGTTGAAGTGCATACAAAGCTTCCCAGGCCTTCAAAGTAATTTTCTTAACCAGATGTGTTGAACAAAGAACATAATGAAAAGTTACGGTGTTTTGTAGTGGCCCCGAGTACAGCAACTGCCTTTTGGAAGATGAGGTGGTATTGGAGGAGTCAGGGTAATAAGGATAAGGTCGGCAAAACTGAAAATGAGCATAATGTGGGGTTTTTTTATACACTTGTGTAAGCAGCCATTGGCTTTATTTTTGCTTTCTTAGTTACAGGGGCTGATGTGTTACTGTTAGTAGAGTGGATTTTCTTCAGAAGAGATTTTGCAGTCTTCAGCTATTTTTAGCAATCTCTTAAGAGCATAAACAAAAAAAAATGAAAAGCTTATGCTCAAGGTTTTTAGAAGCAAGAGTCAACATTTTGAACTACCGGACAGTATAACTTAAATTTTTGTATGTATCCTTGGATTTTTCAGCTTAAGAAGTTGGAAAAGAGGCATTTTCTGTTAATGTACCCTTGATTTCCTTAAGAGAAATGAGACTATGGCACTGAAGAGTCGTTAATAAAGTTTCAGTAGTGAGCCCTAATAGTGCTAATGTCTGAATCTAACCAAGTCTTACATCAAATCAGTGAATCAGTAAATTTTTCTTGCATTCACATGTGCTCTCTCTTTTTTTTTCCTCTCTCCTGAAGGATTTAGTTATAGACAATCATAGCTTAAGTATTGTCACAAATTTATTGCATGCTATGAATATATGCAATATCATAATTAAAATGGGTTGTATACAGCTACCAAAGTGACCATACCAAAACAAATCTCATTTTGCTTTGGCAATAGTGCATTTTTAAAATGATAATTAAGAAAACTCTAGTTTCAGATAGGAAAAACTATGATTTGTGCTTTTGAGAGGTCCTTCATGAAGTCAGTTTCACTATGCTTCGTAGTTAATAACGCACAGTTAAGGTGCACCTGGTTACCAGAAATGTTTCTTTCCCCATTTTTATCCTGTGATAAAATTTTATTCAAATAGATTTCTATCTTGGCCATATCACAGGTGTAACCAGTTGAATCTTGGAAATGAAAGACTTAAGGCTTTTGCATTAATTTTCTTCCTTTAAATTTCTAGGTCCCTCCCTCTTCCCCTGCTGTATGCTGCAATAAAAGTGGTGGAGGTTCCTTGCTTCCAGGCACAGTTTTTAACTCACTTCAAACATCTTAATTTGCAAGTTTAATTCAGTCTGTTTCATGTAGTTATCTTTCAAATTAATTTTGTCTTCTATAACATTTAAACAGCTTTCTAGGCATAAGGAATAATAGGCACGGGTTGGTTAGAGACGCTTCTGAAGTAGATAATTAAATAACTTTAAAATATCTTAAAAGAGGGAAGTCAAAAGCTAATGTTGCTTTATGAAATGGCTCATGCACATGTGGTTTTTCTTATCTATACAAATCACTGACACTTCTTTCTTGTTCTAGGCCATTGAACAAAAAATCAAAGGTAAGTTACTTTGGAGTTATTTCTATTCTGTATATTATTTATGCATTTTTTAAATATGTTGAATCAAATGGGTCACATGCAAGCTCTTCTCAAACTAAAAAATGGGATGCTTGAAACTTCAGTTGCACTTTTTCAAACAGTGACCACAAGACAAGAAGAGTAATGGCTAAGGGTTGATTGGAGTCTTCTGTTCTTCCTATTTTCCTTTCTTAATTACTTATGCAGCACCAGGCATATACATCATATGCCTTGAGTTCTTTTCCGTATTTGTTTTTTTCCTTTCCCTTTTTTGCTTTGTTTGGAAAGCGTACAAACACTCTTAACACTTCAAGTGTGACCATGGATAGATCCACATAATGGATCTGTTAGAATATTTGGAAGTTAAGTTTGAAAGTGCAACTGAAGTTGGGAATGCTTGATAGAAAAGTAATTGATATGTCTAGTTTTAACTAACTATTGCATGTGGAGAGTTCATCCTGACAAAATGATCAAGATGACAGTATGTGAAAGCTGTAATTTCGATGTTCAGTGGCAGACTGGGAACACTGCAGTTATTCTGAATGTTTGTGGTTTTTATACAGATCTCCATTCCAACCAGCTTCTGTAAAGGGGGGAAAAAGATTCTTTTCACTTTATTTTTAATTCTAGCTCATAACCTGTTAGTTGGGAAGTGGGTAATAATTGCATAAGTGATCATGTGGAGTGCTTGCTGAATCCCTGTTTTCTGGGAACATTGGGTTTAATTTAACACTTACTCGAGCAGTGGTAGAAACGGGAGCTCAGAAGCCCTGCTTAGCAGAGATGCAATTACTGTTGGAAAAATCAAAAAGTGTTTGAAGTGCTGTTCTGGCATGAAGGTAGTAAGATGGTAGAGGACATACTGCGCTTGAGGAAAGGCAAGGAAACAAATGAAAGTATCCATTACTGAGGTGTCCGTTTGAAGAAGCATCCTAGTTCGTGTGCGGTTGAAATAGAAGAGGCAGGTTCTCCATGTAAAAAATGCGCTGACTCTCCTGCTGAGGACTGCGCTACTAATTACCAGGTATCGGGAGACACATTTATGTCTAGTTTATTTAAGTGCAATGTCTACTTCAGTGTGTGTGTTTAAATGGAAAAAAAAAAATCCAAAACAGATTGAGCAGGACCAATAGGTTGTCAGTGTGTGATGGCGCTGTGCGGAGGGAAGAAGGGCAGCCTGGGTTCTGTGTCGTGGGGAGTTCTACGTGCTGCTTAGGGGAGGCTGATGTTTCGGTTATGGATTATTGATAGCTTGAGGCAGAAGGAGCTGCCAGAGCATGGTGGCTACAGGAGTGTTAGTGTACTGTTCCTATAGCTGATGTCAGTAATGGAAGTTTATGTTCTATATGTGGAACCATCCTGTAGATTTCACTGGACTGACTGTAGGTCCTGACATTTCCAGACTGACTCTGGTCCCTGAAATCAGTTGGGAATTCTGTGTTTGTCCTTAGGCGCAGAACTGGGTACTTATTACAAGTGCTGGGAGAGTATTATAATTAATAAATACTCTTCAGTTGTTTTTTAAAGCACCCTTTTTCAAGCAGTGCATGGAATTGCATTTGGAGTACAGTGCGTGGAATTGCATTTGGAGTACAGGCTAAGCATTTGTTTTCTGCTGTATATTCCTGCCATAAGGCTTCTAAGATAATATACCAGGTTTAAAGAATTGTGAAACTGCTTGGTTTTATTCTGAAGTAATAAAATATATCTGAAAAGATAGTGAAGAAGGAAAATTAGAAAATACTTTGCTGTAAATAGTAACCCATTTTGAATGAACATTTGACCTACGTACTTATGCTGCACTGGCATCCATGCGTCACATCAGGAACGAGGCTGCAAAAGCAAGTGGCTAAAAATAGCACGAAGATGGGAGGGCAGCAATTCTGCTCAGTGGGCTACCTGATGGTAATCTTCAAATTGAAAGAAAATGCCTTTCTTTTGAAGAACAGAGTAAATCTTTTTTTCTCCCCCCNCATTATCATTAAAAGGGTATTTCAGGAAGTTTAGTGGGAATTTAGAGTTGTCAAAGAAACGCAAGCTGGCAGTCCTTCTGAAGAACAACAGACATTGAGATTCAGATAGGCAACTTTTTGCAACGGTTTCTATAGGAACAAATTCGTTGCTTATGTTGCACATAGCTCTTTCATTGTTTCAACAGTTTTGCCTACTTGTATTCAGGATGCAAATTAATGTTTCATTAGTTTCCAAGTTTCCATCGCGTTAATGTCTTAAATTATTTATTTCGTGCATGAGCTGAAGATAAAATACAAGAGTATAGGATCTCTAAATAATTCAGAATTATGTTCCTTCTTTCAGAAAAGTAGCTGGTTAAGTGGTGGGGGTGGGTAGGGAGGTTATTTCTTGTTTTTAAGCGTAGTTTAGATGGCTCCAAAATGTTGTTTTAGCTAAGGTGGAAATTGCTTTTATACCAGCTGAAGTAGTTACCACTGTGCATGTAAATAGTGCAGATTTTTTTTTTTCCTGTTCAGGTTTAGGAATGGAAGTAATGAAGATGATGCTAACATAAATGTTTCTGGTAGAAGTAGCATTTTAATCCTGTAGTATTGTCATTAAAAATGCATGTATGTCATTCCTGTGGATTTCAAATATTCTAACCTGTCTAGTTTTATACATCTGGCTTTATTAAAAGAGGGAAGAGAAAGTTCATAGGAGTTAGAGATGAATGTATTAGTTCCTAAGTGGAATGTTTCTCTATTTGTGTAGCAGCTAGCATAACAAATTTGTATGTCAACAAGTGCCTTCCAAGTGCTCTTGTACCACTATTTGGGGAAAAAATAAGTGTCATTTGAAAGTCCTTATTTGTTGAGAATATTGTAAGAATTGTCAATTGTTGTGGTATTCCTTCTGGTTTGGCAAAATATGTATTTTTGCTGTGTTTAATGTCAGTGCTATTAAAGGCAGACAAATCAATCCATTTACCCTGAATTTCTCATAAAACGGGACTCTACAAAACCACGCTGTGGCCGCAAGTAGCTAGTGATAAGTCAAGCACTAAAGTAAATGCTATTTAAGAAGAATGTTTGAGTTCTGTTGTCTATGCTCACTTCAGTAATCATGGTGTAATTCTGCAGAATGAGATGTCATTATGAGATGAAATATGTTCTTGCAGACACTTTAATGTATGCACGTAATACCCCAGCGAAGTAATTCATAAAATTTGAACAGTAATGTTGATGTTGATGCTAGTGTTGTGGTTGGTTGTTCTGAATGCTTTGGTGCTTTGCGAAACAGTACAAGCTAGAGCTGAAAACATCTGTCAATCTCCAGTTCTGAATTTCCCTGCTTTGTAGAAGGCAGAGGCATAAAGTGCTACTTTTCTTGCAGAACAGAATAAACTTTGAATCAACCACTGAAACGGAAAGTGCTTTTAAAAATAGCTGGGTGTGGAATTGAAATCTTTGACTCATATTTCCCACCTTGGAAACTTCTTATTCATTTTCTTCTCTGTGAAGCAAAATTGCCAGAATACACTAACTCTTCTGTTTTTTGTCAGATTTTTTTTTGCTTGCCTAACTATGCTTTTACTGATTGGAAAAACTGTTATGTTAGCTGTTAAATCTTGAAAGCGAATAGCAAAAACGAACAGAATCACAAATGCTTGCTGTTAAAATTACCCGTCGGAATGGCATACAGCTTACCTTTGTGCGGATCTTCAGGGGTTAATGAATTGGCAAACAGTTAGATATTTTCCAGATCAGCTAGCTGAGCTTACAGCTGCGGCCATTTTTCCACAACGAAAATTCTAGCACTACATCTTACGTGTGTCAGCTTGAAAGCCAGACTTCCTCTGTTTGCCCTTCAGCATTCCAGCACTGACAACTCTTTGGGGCATGACATGCAGGGAGAGAGCATTACAATACATTTTTAAGAGGTCAGCTTCAGCAGCAGCAAGAAGAAAC
Organism: Ibidorhyncha struthersii; assembly: GCA_013398815.1. NCBI lineage: Eukaryota > Metazoa > Chordata > Aves > Charadriiformes > Charadriidae > Ibidorhyncha > Ibidorhyncha struthersii. Next base: position 431,628 of record VZSZ01004937.1, read on the forward strand.
ATTTAAATGACAGCTTGGTGCTGTTCTTTGTGTGGTTGATCTTTGTACGCTGATCTTGTGCGAGTGAGAAACTGTTTTCCATCTGCATTAAAGTTATTCAAACAGCTGCCATTTTTTTTATTGGAGGGGGAGTTTAAGTCACTGGGCCCCTACTCCAGGAGGAGTTGGCAGGCAGCACTCCTGGAGCAGTAAAATGACACCATGCTTCTCCTCCATTTTCTAATGAAATCTGCAGAGTGGGAAAGCAACACAAGTTGGAAGCGTCTTTCTTTGGAATCTCTCTGTAAACTGTAACTTCACCATCCCCTGCTTTGTGGGTTTTCAGCAGGTTTGTTCTTTATGAAAATCTATCATTTTTTAATATTTGTTTCTGTAAACTTGCTATTACTAGTCAAGTAAATAAACTGTGATAGACTGTAAGGCTGTTAATATTATCGTTCTGCCTTAATATGATTCAAAATAAAATACTGGTGTGCAGAACAAACTTATTAAACAAGCAGCTTGTTTATAACAAATTAAAATATTAAGATGATGATTAAGGGGTGTTGGAATTTATAGTAGCCATATTGGAATATTAATGTATTATTTAGTTGTCTTAGAAGTTGTTGACCAGAAAATGTTGGACAGGATATATTGTATAGCTTAAAACTTACTCTGTGGTACTTAGGGAAGTAAAGGCAAGGGAATTCTGTTGCACTTCGGATTAATTTCAGTTTGAAATTAACATACGAATGTAAACTCTGTGTATTCTTTAGTGTAACTGTATTATCTGGTAGATTTCTCTCTAGTTTGATCATAGTAGAAACAATTACCGTATTTGCTAAGGAAATGAATGTATAGAATATATGAGAAATATAATTTTCTTAAACTGTTTGTGAAGTCTTGTTCGTGTCGTAGCTTAGGGGCTGGCTTGGCAGAAAGTAGCTTGTTTATTAGTTGCACTCTTTCATAGTCGACAGTGATTCGATTACCTTCAAGTCCATTGGATTCTGTTAGAATATGCACTTTGTCTTAAAGTAGCTTTAATTAGGAAAGTAAAATATTAATATTGCTGCGTTGCGGTACTGCGCTAAGCATGCTACTTGCAACTCTGTGTGGATCTCTCGTGGAATGTCATATAGAAATTATTTTACTTTATCCGAGAGGAGCAATTGTACGTGAATGGATGTAGTAGCATAGGAAAACTGAATCTCGTTCGTTGACCATCTTGTGGGGTGTTGTATTAAAAATCTCTTCAAGCGAGGTGTACTTTCCACTTAAGCTGACAGTAAAAAAAAAAAGCTTAAATACAGTGTACAGAAGGCTGAAGGATGTATGTGTCCCTAAGTGGTGCCAGTACTGTTATGATTACTTTTTGCAGCCAGTATATCATTATCAAGCCATCAAAGTGGTTGTTTTCTGCATATCACTGTCAGCACACCTCAGGTGTAGGCTGAACTGTGCTTTAAACTGTAAAGAGTAATTAGAGTGAATCAGTTGCAGCAGAAGGCATATCAGTAGATCAAAAAGTTAAGATTTGGGCAGTAGTTACACAGACCATGGTATGTGATGAATTTTATTTTTTATTTTAAATTTCAAAGCTTTTTGCAGTACCTAGACCACAGAAATGTGCTAAGTGCTTATGCATTAAATTGCTGACAAATTCTTAGCTATTTGCTAAAATAGCCCTCCCAAAGGCTTAGTCATTTTCAGTTAATTATTTTTAAACCAGGACATTTGAAAAGGAATAAATGGAAATTGATTTGTTTAAGACTTCTTTGTATTTGTGAAATTCAGTTTTGATCATAATTTCTTGACATATTATATGCATCAAAACATTGTACAAGGCATCTGATCTGAGTTACCTATTTTTCAATATAGGTAACAACTTAAATTGATGGAATCTGGTATGGTGTTGGTGACTTTTATCAACTTGCCAATTTATCTAATAGCTTTTGAAAACCTTCTATTCCCCGTGCTCTGTACATTAAATTGACTTATGTCTTGGCCATTCCTCTCCTTAATTCTGTCCTTCTCCAGTCAGCTGTGAAATAGAGAGAGCTGGGTCACTGCTGTGGCAGAGCAGGGGAGATGGTGGGGCTGTGGAGTGAAGCCGGGTACTCCTCCTCTCCACTTGAGACTTCTGGCAAAGGCCTGTGAAACAAAGAGGTCACTCAAATTTTTCTTTTCCACTTTTCTTAAGTAGCCTAAATATAGTATTCCATTGACACATTACTCAGATGCTGATACTTGGGTGGTGTTTTATTCTAAAGGCCTTCATGTTTGTGTTTTTTTTTTTCAAAATACGTAACTCTATTACGATAGAAATTTAAAAAAAATTATAGCCATAAGTAACATGGACAGTATTCAAATTGTTTCTTGAAAGAAAAGTTTAAGGAGTTTGTTTTCATTTATTTTTTTTTTATGTTGTATTCACATGAATATGTTCCTGAAAGCAAATGATAAAATGTTCTTTAAACCNATTTTCATTCATGCAGGAATCATATTCCTTCTTCTGACATGCTAGGAAATCATTAAATGGCACACAGCAGGGAAATTGTTTAAGGGTGCTGCTCTTAAGCCACAAGTTGTGTATGTTTAGATGCTGCCAATTTGCAAAACTATTCTTGAAAATAAATACAGCCTCACAGTAACTGAGACCCTGTTTGTCATGGGGTGCCTCCTCACCCAGCAGTGCAGAGCAAGAGCCCTTGCTGGTCCCGAGCAGTGGTGCCTGCCTCAGTTTCCCTGTTTCCTAGCATAATGGGTCGGTCCTCTTCCGTAGCCTGCCACTGCCTTCCAGGTGCAGTTGGAGCAGTTGGATGGAGCTGCGTCCCGAATTCTTCTCTCGCAGGATCTCAGTGAAGAAAATGTGGGGATGAGTTCTTAACCCGGGTCACTTTTCCCCTCTTTTGGCTGTACAGGCCCAGAACGGGTTGTGTTGCTGTGGAAGGAGTGACCTGTAGCTAGTAGGAACCTCTTTAAATGTTTGTCACCAGAGGAGTTGCATTACTGAGCTGTGCCTTTGCTATTAGCTGCAGGAATGCTACATGGATTAAACTATTTTTCCTTCAGTAACTTCTAAAACTGTCCATTTCTTTTGTGGAGCTCTGAGTAGAGATGGTGGCTTCACCATGTAGGTAAGTCAGTGTTGAGGGAAGTCATGATCAGGTCTTGAGATCTGTAAGTTCCACAGTAAGTGTAAACACGCTTTATGGATATCTCATCCAAGAAATTTGAAAAGTACGTTAACATCTCAATAGTGTAAGGGATTGGAAATCCAGTTTACCTGTTAGAGTGGTTGGATGAATGGTAGTAGCACCAGGAAACACGCTTCCAGTAGCGCACTGTGTTCCTTCCTAGCCATTGAGCCTGGTTTACTAACCAGTTACCTACACCTGAACACCCCCATACTTAAGCCTTTGCTTTTGTACTGGTTGGGGTGGAGGTGTTCAGGATGTTGTGGTTTTCTCTGTATTCAGCAGGGTTGAACTATGGGTTACAAGGTTTGGTGTGTTCACTCACAGTTGACCTCTGCAAATTATTTGACCTTCATCTTGCCTTAAAGTGGCTGCGCTGTCAAGACTGAAAGATAATTTGGAGTTGCAGTTGTGCATTTGGCTTCTTATCGATGCTGGCACAGTCCTGCCAAGCTGTGTATGGAGCTACCTGTGCTATTAGCTTTTCCTGCTGGCAACAGATTGACCTAAGGGTATTTAATGTATTTCCCTTTGGATGTTAGGGTTGATAAAGCAGGCAGGTCTTAACAATGTGTTTGGTATGTCTTGTTCACCTCTTGTTCTTTTTATGCAAGATCGTAACATGTTTCTATATGTAATGCGTAAGTTTCCCATTGGAGTAAGATTATTTTTTTTAGTACTTTAAATATTTTTCAAAATAAAGTTTAGATGCCAAAATAAACTGGTGTAGTGCTGATTTGTCAGGAAAAGCTATAGAAAGCTTGTTAGTAGTAGCATGTTTTAACTGAGATAACTTTGTTAGGAGTGCTAGCAAGACATATTTCTGCTTCCAGATCTGTGCTATTAAAGCTGTGTGATTATGGGATAGTAGAGCTTTTAATGAGGAATGAGTTACAACTTGAATCAGAAAAAATGCTGCCATTACATAGTATATAAACACATCTAAGAACATTGACTTAGTCTTCAATTTTTTAAGTTGCTGTTCTTATGAATAACTTTGTCCAACTTTCTTTCTTTTGGGGGTGGGGGTAGTGCCAGAACAAACAAAGACAAGTGTAAGCCAGCCTCAGCCTGTCACCTCTAACGGCACTTCCACAGTAACCAGCACTAATAATAATGCCAAGCGGGCCACAGCCAACAGTCAGCAGCAGCAGACCTTGCCTCGATACCCTCCTCGTGAAGTACCACCGCGATTTCGACACCAGGAACAGAAACAGCTTCTGAAACGAGGTCAGCAGTTACCAGTTATAGCTGCAAACCTGGGATCTACTCCTAAAGTATTAAACGGCCAGTCAGGAGGCAGCACTGTCACAAATAAACAGCCAGTGACCAACGGAGAAGTGCCGAACAGCAGCAAAAAACAGCCAGGTGAGGGGGAGGTACCTTGTTTTACTTTAACTAAAATCGAATAGTTTAAATTCAAATTATCAGTGAAATATTTGAGCTAATATTATTTGAAGTTTAAAATGTAAGCTGTAGCATGATATTTTCCTGTGTCGTAGCTTGATATTAGAGAATGGTTTCAGCCGTCTTTGTGCAAGCTTCATACTGAAACTTAAGACATTGTAGTTGCTCATCGTTGCCAGTGGTGTACAATAGTCATGTCTGTTTCTGAACAGATGTTGAAGCCAATATGACCACTGCTATGTTCTGAATTTCCAGTCTTTATCCTAATAATTGATCCAAGCATGGTCATGGTATGAAGCATCTTCTTTTCAGACAGTTTTGATACACAGATCTCACGAGGAAGCGTTTTTCAGACAGTTCCCAGAGCATTCTGAGCAGCATCTTAAGACTTATTTCTATCATATCTAGAGATATACTATAACTTGTTTAGAATATCAGAACTGCTTTTTGTTATTAGGTCAGAGTTTTTCTTTGTTCATCTACCTGAAGCTAGGTTGTCTTCCAAAATGGATTGACCTTTGCCTTTATTACTATTAGTATTTAAGTATAGTTAGCCTTTATTATTTTGGCTTGTTATGCATTCTCTTCAAATACCCTTTTAAGAGTAGTAACCTGACCTGTTACTTGGGCATAATTTGCTGTTCAGTAAATGTCCTAGCGTGCAGTTCAGCATATTTTTTTTGACAATAAATGCAGTCTGGTTTTGGCTGGAAAAAAGTAACTTTCTTCATAACAATCTAGATTTTCAAAGGGATTTGGTATTAATGCATGCTAACAATATGTTGGACAAATACTTTATTTTTATACTTGTGTTTGGTTTTTGATGTGCACGTAGCAGTGGTGTGCATGATCCCACAGATGGTTTCTTCTGAAACTTTACTGAATTCCCAGTGTTTCTCAGAATTAGTGTTTTATACACTATAAAGAATGTGATTCGTAGCCCCTTCAGTTGCAAAAAAGACTTCTGGAAAATAGCCTTGACATTTCAAATTTTAGTTAAATTTTGAGCTGTTGTGATTACTGAATCTTGAAGAAGTAGTATTTAAACTAACATAAACGATCAAAGCATTGGAAGCAGTTTATCCATGTGCCCCTTGAGGAATGTTTCCAATATTACTTTTCAGTATTATTTTTGTAACGTACTGATAGAATTCTTCCAAGAAGTGATTTTAAGCAGTTATTTATTTTTTTTTTATTTGACCTGTATAATTTTGTTCCTGTCTGTAGTCGGGTTTAAAGTAACCTTTCATATACTCACTTGCTTCTAAGATGAAAATTTTTCTCCAGCATATATCTGCTACTAGTCAAATTGTATGGTAGCAAATACTGGTTTAAATATAAATTCACACGTACACTAATCTAAGAAGTATTACTCTCTATACAGCCTATTAAACCACCTAATTGTACCCAGAGGGTTTTTTTGAGTATACTGTCCTTAATTGCACTTTTTGTGAATGCCAGCCCAATATTTTATTAGTTGGGTTCCCATTTCTGTGATGCATTCTGCTCAATTTTGCTTAATTTTTGTGCTGGTGTGGCTGGACCACCTTCGGGCTGGGAGATGTCAATGTGTCCCTGTGTGCTACTGCCTCAATGCTACAGTGAGTGACTGAGGCATCTGCTTTACTGGGAGTAGTTCTGCAGTTTGAATAATGTGTTAATTATTTGAATAATCTGTCTACACATCCAGCTGGTAACAAAAAGGTTCTGAGAGCCTTTAGGGGAGAGAAAGGTTGGCCAAATCACTTTCCCATCTTAAGAAAATGTTTGTATTGTCTGTAGCATCCTTTTAGATCTTTAACTGTGTGCTGTGCTCGGGGCATTCCATTGTGTCCAAGCTCATCAGAACTGACAAGTGGGGCTGGGTGGGCAGGGTCTTGTTTCTTGGTGCCATGTATGTGTGTGCTTGAAAGGTCTCTTTATTCTGGTATAACCAGGAATAATGTCTGGTTTGGATGTTTTGTCATGGTCTTTGAGAAATGTAGGTAAGATGATAATGTAAAGAAATGTAAAGAAAAAGAATTTTCCAGTGTTGGATTTCTGTAATGGTTACAAAATCTTGTCTAATGAGTTGCCTGTGAGGTAGCATGGAGGTGGCCGTAGCCCAGCAGCACCCAAGAGTGACTTAATATCTTTTGACAGCTTTGTATCTGAAAGGAAATACCACTGTTATTTGCCTTTCTCAGTCTTACTCTTCCTAGTTCCTCTTTTAGCCTCCAACAGCAACTTCTAGGTACTCTCCTTGTTGTTATATCTGAAATTAAAAATCTCATGAAATTTGACATATCTGTAGATACTTTCCTATAGAAAGAATATCTGTGTACAGGCCATTTGGGTTAACAAATTATATACCTTAATGAAATATCTTCGGAGACTGAGTTCTTGACTGCTTTTTTTCTTTGAGCATTATTTAATGGATATTGGGATCAATTTGTATTTTAGGGTTAAAAGGAAAACTGTAGCTTGAAGTGTTGAAGCCAAAATTGCTGTAATTGGTAATGGCTCCGGTTGCTTTATCTGTCATTCCGGGGCAGACCCTGGGGTAGGATCTGTCCCTAGTTCCAGCTGTGGTTATAACTGTTTGGTAGGTACTTTGTAAAAGCCAGAGAACATCAGTACTGTTAAACTTAAAGTCTTCTTTTAATTGCCCTGGCCACAGCAAGTTTTTAAGTCTTTGGTATTGGAGAATTTTTTAACTATATCAATGGTCAAAAAAAAAAAATCTCTTTACTTGTGTTTTGCATGGACAGTCATCTTCTCTTTTGAAAATTAACTTGCTTTGTTTTAGAAGGAAAGCTCAAGAACAGATAGTCCTGTGGGTTGGGGTTTTTTTTCTGCTGTTTTTAGCACATTTTGGCGTATCTTTTTAATAAAGACACATAAGTGAAGCTCATGCCTTGTAGTACTTCTGAAACAGATAGAGCCTTGTACCAAGATGGTTATTTTAAGAAATCTGCGTAAGTAGCTCTTTATCAGAACATTTTCATACCCAATTCGGTTGTTTGCTTTACTGAAATTTTCCCTCCTGTAAACTTCACATGAAAGCAAGGTCTTGAACACTGCCTTGGTGTGTTTGTTTGCCTCTATGATTTGTAACACATCAGAATAACCAGGTGGTTATTCCACAATGAAATGATTTATATAGTGAACTAAAATATTTGCCAGCAGTAATTGCTTACAACTGTGGGACAGAATAAAACAGGAGAGCACCATCAGGCTCCTGGCATTCGTCCAGTTACTTGGGTTCCTCCTTTGACGTGTGGGTCTCGCTTTATCCTCGTGCATCTTGCAGTGGAGCTGCAAAATTGTGTTACAGCCAGAGCCTCTGGGAACAAAAGATTCTTCCTGTAACTTCAGGGGTTTTGTTGGTTATTGTAGCAATCATGGGAAAAAGTGAGCAGTTGGGATTTGCAGTTAGTAGTGATGGAGGTTGACTTAATTTAGGAAGCATTGCCTTAAACGTAACAGTTATGGTCTCCAGCTGTAAAATTTGTGAATTTGAAAAACTAACTTTGTTTTCATATGCTGCCTATAGGATGCTTAGGAGGAAGAAATTATGAAAGAGTGGTTAACAAAAGTTTGTTATGCACACGCTTAAATTAAATAGGAGTTGGACCATACTTAGTTCTGCTTGCTACAACAGGTAGCAAAATAATGACTTTCAGGAGGAAAAAGCGTGCCATTCAAATAAGTGATATGATCTTGCTTAAGTTTCAGGGCTGACCTCTGAAATTCTTAAGTTAGTACAGTGAAAAAGTAACTGGTTTTAGTTTCAATGACTATAAGTTCTTCCTCTTTTTTATATAAATCAAACTTTTAAAATTAAGAACATGTTAAATTGGTTAATTAAATGCCAAATGTATAAAAACTAACTAGTAATGGAAATACTTAGTAAAAGCAGCAAATTTGCTAATAATTAAATGCTATATGTAGAAAGCTAGATTTGCTATCAGCGTATCTCTTTCCTGTGGTGTGTGCAGCACTGTGGGTGAGACAACTCAGAACTTCGTTGTCGCTAGCACAGTCAGTAAGATTGAGAGATGGCTCTTAAGAGAAACCTATCCTGAAAAAGGGGTGCTAACAAATGGTTTTAAAGTAATGAGTCATCTGGGGACTCTTCTCAAAAGCTAGTTTACTTTAGTAACACTTCTGTAATTTTCTTGCTTTTTTTTTTTTTCTTTTTGTAGGCATGCCTCCCATTCGGGACTTGGTGAGCCACTCCCCTAATCAGTCAGGTTAGCTATTTAAATCTCACCTTTTTTGCACTACGTGTGTTTGTAGTAGTTACATGTTTCACACAATTTTGTCTGATTTTTTTTTTTAATTTTTTTTTATTCTTTGGCTTATGTTTTTCAATAACTTGTGCTGTGTGAATGACTGACTTAAGTATACTTTCTCTGTGCCATTACATATGACATTTGGTTAAACATTTTTAATTTTCTAAAATAATTCATACCAAAGCAGGTGTTTTGACTTTGTGGCGCTTCAGCTTTAAAGTGTCTTTTTTTACCTTTATGCTTACATGTTAAATTGCCTCTTCATGGTGTTGAATAATCTGTGCAAGCCTGTGCTTTATATCAGAGATATTTCACAGCACAGTGGAGGAAATTACGTCTGGGGGCCTTTCTATTTTGGATGCTGAGTTTATGCTGGGGTAGCATGTATGTGGAGGCCTACAGCTGCGTATGTTGTTTACTGGATATGAATGTGAAGAACACTTGCTGTTGATTTTTAAGTAATATTTTGGAGTGAACGTGATGTATGAGGGCTTGGGGGCATGCCATATGAAATGCTCTGGAGTAACGCAGATAGTGCTGTAGGATGGTTTGTACTGGTTCTGTTTCTGGCTGTGCCATGCACCCATCAGGCTGTCATGGGCACAGTGCTTAGGAGAATGTTTCATGTTGCATCTTTTTTGTTTACCTTGAAGACTGCTCTCAAAGGGATGCTGTTAATCCTCCTCTCCTCTTCCCTCCGCTCTCTTCCCTTGTGTTGAATTTGACCACTTAGTGAGTCAGGTCAGATTCTTCATGCGATGCAAAACCATCCTGAAGGTTCCTCTTTTTCCTGGCTCACTGCAGTGCTGCAGGGGTGGTCGGTCCAGCGCAAGCCAGGGCCAGGAGCCCCTGCTGGGGGAGAGGAGAGCAGGGAGAGAGAAAGTGTGCAGGACGGTCCTGTTTAGGAGAGCTGCCAGTTGTGCTGGGTTAGGTGCAAAGGGACACCATACCCTTGTCCTGGCAGCTTTCCTCTCTCCTTCGTTAGCAGTCAGGAAACTATTGCAGAGGCAAACGGCTACATATGCTAATTCTTGAGTTGGAGTACTTTAAGACGACACAAACAGACTTCAAGACCTTTTTCTCTACCACAGAGAAACAGATATGTGACGTTAACAGACAGGTTTTATTGTTTTGGTTTTGTCAGTTCATAATAAAGATGCTTTTTAGCTTATTTAATAGAAGCTAAAAAGCTTGTTTACTAAAATGCATTTTTTCATAAGGAACGAAGGTACAATAATTGGGAAGGTATAGTATTGACAGTCTGTGGGTACCAATGTGTATTGGAACTGGAAAAGGAGACAGAGCAGGATTCAGATATTTCTTAATTTACACTTTTTAATCCTTCTGTTTCATTTAGACCATGTGATGGTACTTTAAAACAAACAAACTACTTTAGAAAAATATATAAAGTGTCCTGCAAACATTAGGTAGGAGTTATCGCTGCAGGAAGAGAACATTAAATTATTAAATTACAAATTACTGAAAAAATCTTAGCAGATTACTGAATTTTAAGAAACTTGGGTTTGTGTCTTTTTTTTGTCCAGGATTTAAGCAGCAGAAGTTAATGTGCAGCTTCTAAATAGTTTTGGCTGGTTTTGCTGTGCATCAAATGTAGTATGTTGTCAACTCTTAATTTTTCAGTTTTGAGGGTGTTTTTGTGGTATCTGAAAAATATGAAAAATCAGATAACAGCTTGCTTATTCAGTATTTATCTACTTAATCTCAGACGTTCATGTGTTGTGGAGATTCAGATAGCAGTATTTCAGAACAGTGACTCATACTAGAAATCACTAACATGCAGTTATGTGCAGGAAAAACACTGTTAGTCAAGGTAGTTCTGTATGTGCTAGGACAAAACTCTGGATGACCGGAAATTAATCATTGTATGTTGTTTGTGTATTGGCTCATTACAAACTGTGTATTGCATCTAAATTAGTATAAAAGAATTTTACTAAATACAAGCTTTCTTTTTATGTATTCTATTGCTGTGCAAATTAAGATTGGTTTACCATTTTACTCTGGCTTGTAGTCATAACCTGTATTTCTTTCTTCACACTGAATTCAGGCTGCGTGCCATATGTATACTTGCATGTTGTTTTTAAAATTGTGTTATTGGGATACTTTTTATGTAATCAAGATTTTGTTTTGTTAGGGCAGCTTTTGATACTGTTGATTCTCTAGTTCGTGAGAGCACAGACAACTCTTAACAACTCTTAATTAGCCTTTTAACATAGGTTAAATGTCAGTTTTCAAAATACCAGTGTGGGATTTGGAATCTTGGGTTTTGTTGGACAATTGTTCAGATATTACAGTGTTTTTTTCAGTGACACATTAATAGACCATTATGGGTTACACTCAACTGAATGAATGTCTTCAGTTCTCTCAAGGATGCTGTGTGGTTCCCCTCTTTGAGACTGTGGAGCTGCCAGGCATTTCTAGCCATTGCAGCCCTATTTCTGCCTGCCACAGGTCTTTTTCGACCATTCCCTGTGCCAAATTGCTATGCCAGCATCCTTATTTCTCATGTTGTAGTTCCTGTGTGAAGCTTAACTGATTGCTTTGACTCTCTCAAGCTTCCATCATCCCGGATGGTGGAGAAGCAGTGGGTGATCCCTGCTCTGTGCTGCTCTAGGCTACCTACTCTTGGAGGTAGGGTCTTTGGCTAGAGTCCTTTTCTCTGTAGGATGAATAAGATTGATATTGATTAAAAATTAATGAAAAATACGCCAGAACTTTTTGCACAGTAGTGTAAAACTCCGTAAACTCTCCATAGTAACTCATTCCTTCCCGTTGCCTGTAGATCATACAGATAATCTAAATAACATAGCATTTAGAATTTGTTACTCTGATTTTAAAATGTGGGGGGTTTTGCTTGTCATGGTGTTCTCAAATTCCTTTTGCGAGATGGAAGACTGAAACAAGGTCTCTTTAAATCTACATCAACTGTGCTTCTCTTCAGATTGGTCAGTTATGTTACACACTATAAACCACATCAACTCTTGTTGTGGTTGAGTTGGAGCACTAAGAACAGGCTCCTGCCGAATGATCTCTGCATTTGGGAGCTGAGCTATTGCCAAAAGTCCTATCTTGTATATGTTTTAACTTCTAAATAGGTGGCAATTGTGACTAACATTTTTAATAGAGAGATACAACTCAATTACTTGTTACTAAGCTGTAAGTAGGGGTTGGTGGGCATCAGGGTTTGGGCCTTCGGTGCAGAACTGGCATTTCTTGTAGCAGAAGGGGGACGCTGGTGATACTGGCAGCTTTCTTTCAGACTTCACAATTAACAAGTATTTCTTGGAAACACAAGAGGCTTGTGTTATGTTTAAAAAGTAATGAGTCCCTAAATGTTCTTTAAACAGCTTTTGAGAAAAATAAAGATTGATAATTTTAGCATTTTGTTATTAATTAGGTCTGTCTGTTAAGGTGAACAGGTACAGTTTCATGAAGGTATTCAGACAGAGCGACTGCACCTTTTTCTAGTCAGATGTAGGGCATGTGCTGTAAAAATCCATTAAGGATGAGTAGGAGCTAGAAAACTTTTTTCTCTTACCTTTAGGTACATACATTTTGAATATTCTAAGTAAAGGCAAAAATAGGAATGTGACAAAGTAAAGCTGACAATTTCTTTTTTTTAAAAAAATAATGTTTTAATGGGCCAAGAAGCATGCTTTGCTACATAGCAGTTGAGCATATACTAGTACTGTTATTCTTTCAGTTCAGGCAAATACTAAGTAAAAAACTTCACTGACGTTTTGTACTTGTGTTCTGTTGCCAACTTCATTACTATTTTTCACATGCTTCACACTTCCGTATTTTCATCTTCTGGTGCACCTGTCTGACTATGTTTTCATTTAACACTTTGGCGCAGCGGGTGGTCTCTGCACTAAAACTTTAGACACATGAGATGAAAATCGATAGTGCTTATTTTGTAGCAAATACTCCATGGTGCATGTATTTAACCATGAAAAGTTTGTAAGGGAATTAGGATGTATGTCATCTTGATTTCCAGACATGATCAGCTTATTTATTGAAAAAGAAATGGTAGTTCTTGTATAAATGAAAATAAGAAGTATTGGTTCAGCTACTGCATTTAATCTGTACTTCTGCAGCAGTCGTGTGATTTTTGTGTCCGATTGTTGTTGTATAAAAGAAAATATCTTGACTTGTACTTAAGAAATCTTATATGTCTTTTAATGAAGGGGTATTTGTGTGTGTGTGTGTTACTCTGGCTGTTATCACACAGCAATTGGTACTACAAGGTCAGTTTTATATCATGTTTAGATTTCTGCCTTTCAGAATCTCTTTGATTTTATATAGTATTTTAGTTTTTAATATGTATGTGTTTTTACAAACTATTTTGTAGATGGTGATACAGAGTATTTATTTAAAAAAATATTTCTCTGGAAAATAAAACAACTGTAGGAGTGCTGCTTCATGCTTTTTGTGAGTGCAACTTTGCATGCTGGTGAGAAGTGTTCTAGGTTATGGATGTGGCAGTGTCCTGAACAGCTGTACTTGGAAGCTTTCTCTGTCATCTTCAGTGACTGCAGTGTTAAAATAAGCAAAATAGTTCTTAATGTCTTTATACATTTTTTTTCCCCCTCTTCTGCTTAATGAAGTAATAATACTAAATTTATAATAACGCTTTTGGACTTTCCTCCTTCTCTTTAGATCTGAACCACAGTGGTCTAGGATCCCATTATGAAAATTCTCACTGGGGACCAGTCTCTTCAAATAGTGACTCCAGCACAAACTGGGATAAAGTTATTGTAGACGGCTCTGACAAAGAAGCATGGCCATCAATCACTGGCAGTGACCCAGAGTTGACATCAGAATGTATGGACACTGACTCTGCCTCTAGCTCTGGGTCAGAGAGAAACCTCGTTATAATGGCTTCAGGGAGCACAGGTGGTGAAAATGATGGCATTCGAAATGGCATTGGACATGGTTCTCAAAATAAGTTTGTGGTTGGTAGCAACAGCAATAATGTGGGCAATGGAAGTATTAATGGGCCGTGGGGTTTATCCCATGGCACCATAATAAGCACATGTCAAGTTTCTGTGGATGCTCCTGACAGCAAATCTGAAAGTAGCAACAATAGAATGAATGCTTGGGGCACCATAAACTCTTCATCAAATGGAGGGTTAAATCCAAGCACTTTGAATTCAAATGGCAACCATGGTGCCTGGCCTGTATTGGAGAACAATGGACATGCCCTGAAAGGGTCTGTAGGGAGTGGTAATCCTGGCACAAATATTCAGTGCAGTACCATAGGTCAGATATCTAATAGTCAGAGTATTAACTCTAAAGTGGGTGGTTCAGCCCATGGTTCCTGGGGAAGCCTTCAGGAAAATTGTGATTCTGAAGTAAATGGTACAAGGAAGGTTTCATTCAGTGGGCAACCTCAAAACCTTAACACTGAAATGAATGGACCAAATAACACTACTAACTTTATGACCTCTAGTTTACCAAACTCTGCTGGTTCAGTGCAGATTAACGAACTGCCTAATAATACAGGGCATGGGGCCTGGCGTGTGAGCACAATGAATCATTCTCAGATTCAGGCCTCTCCAGTTACAAATGGCACTTCCATTTCTCATCTTAGCAATGGTGAGGCGAAAAATGGTGGATCTTATGGTACTACATGGGGTGCCTATGGTTCTAATTACTCTGGAGACAAATGTTCAGGCCCAAACAGCCAAGCTAATGGTGACACTGTGAATGCAACTCTAATGCAGCCAGGCGTTAGCGGGCCTGGCAGCACTAACTTTCAAATCAACGGGAATAAAGGAGGAGGGGTATGGGAGGCAGGGACAGTCAACTCCCAGAATATGCCATGGGGCAGTGGAAATGGTGCAAGTGCTGGTGGGAATAGAAGAGGATGGGGCAACCCTGCACAAAACACTGGCGCTAACATTTCAAATGGGGAATGGAGTAAACTGCCTAGTAATCAGCATTCCAATGAAAGTGTGAATGGAAACAGCAGGAAGTTTACAAATGGATGGAAATCTACTGAGGAGGATGACCTTAACAGCCAGAGTCCTGCTGCTTCTCAGATAACTGAGCAGAACAGCACATGGGCCAAAACAGGTACGGGGGACAGCGAAGGTAGTTCGGAGAGCACTGGATGCCATGAAGACAGAGTAACTACAGAAGGCCAGAATCGAGAGAGAAGGAAAGTTGACCAGCATGCATTACTCCAAAGTATAGTGAACAGAACTGACTTAGATCCACGTGTCCTTTCCAACTCTGGTTGGGGACAGACTCCAATCAAACAGAACACTGCCTGGGATACTGAAACGTCACCGAGGGGCGAAAGAAAAACTGACAATGGGACAGAGGCCTGGGGAGGCTCTGTGACACAGACTTCCAGCTCAGGGGGGTGTGTGGATAGACCTAGCCCTAATAATAATGATACCTCATCTGTATCAGGGTGGGGAGATCCAAAGTCTGCTACAAGGTGGGGAGACTCCAAAGGGTCAAACAGCCAAGGGGGGTGGGAAGAAGATTCTGCTGCTACGGTAATGGTCAAGAGCAATCAATCATGGGGAAGTGGCAAAGAGGAAAAGTCATCTTGGAATGATGCACAGAAGATCAAACAGGGATGGGTAGATGGACAAAAGGCCAGCCAGGGTTGGGCAGTTTCTGCCGGTGACAGCTGGGGTGAAAATTCAAGAAGTAACCATTGGGGTGAGGCTAAGAAATCCAGTTCAGGAGGTAGCGACAGTGACAGATCAGTATCTGGTTGGAACGAGCCAGGTAAATCAAATTCTGTTACTTGGGGAGGTAATAATACAAACCCAAATAATTCTTCGGGATGGGATGAGCCTGCAAAGTCTAATCAGAACCAGGGCTGGGGAGACCCTCCTAAATCCAATCAGCCTCAAGGTTGGGGGGATTCGTCAAAGCCAATCAACTCTCCAGAATGGAACAAACAAGATGTTAGCTCTTGGGGAGCACCATCTTCCACTAACAAACCCCCAGGGTCAGGCTGGCTGGGTGGACCAATGCCGGCACCAGCAAAGGAGGAAGAACCCACTGGCTGGGAGGAGCCATCCCCTGAATCAATACGCCGTAAAATGGAAATTGATGATGGAACTTCTGCTTGGGGTGATCCGAGCAAATACAACTACAAAAATGTGAATATGTGGAATAAAAATGTCCCAAACAGTAGCAGCAGTTCAGACCAGCAAGCACAGGTACATCAGCAGCTACTGTCTTCAAGTGCCATGTCTAGCAAGGAGAGCAGTTCGGGTTCTGGTAAGACTTGGTTTTATGCAAGTTTGTGTTTTCTGTTAATGGTAAAACAATTATTTTGTTCTTGCTTCATAGAACAATATTTTAGTTTCAAAGTGAAAGAGAAGGTGCCATTGAAGTACCATTTTTATTTATAAAAAAAAAGTAACAGCAATGCTCATAGATGTTTGAGATTTTTATACAGATTGGAAGATCTGTTCTAGTTTGAAATAGCTTGAGTAATAAAGAGTAGGTAGCTCTACTTGAATTCTGGGGTGTGGGAACACAGAGAAAATATTTAAAATAGTATCTGAGGAATGAAAGTATTTTTCTTCATTTGATACTAAAACAGTTAAAACTTAATGTTGCCAAAGAGCCCCCCAGAAAGAGTGTTGAGCTGCTACAGGACAGAATGAAAGGTGATGGTTTTATATGGACTCTAGGTCAGGCTTTCTGATCTCATTGTTTTGGGAGCAGTGAGTAATGATACTTGCAGATGAGCTTGCGTGGTGTTTATGAAGTATTTTGTGTTCTGTCTCTCTTTCAGCTGTGAAGAGGAGTAGCTTAAATATAATGAGCAGCTCTTAGGAACTTAATATCTTAGAAAGTTCTACTATCACAGTGTAATTTTTTACATATGAAATCTATATCTTTTGTTAATTTTTTTTAATGTAACAGCTTACAGTTGTAATAATTACCTTCATACAGAATGTAAATGCGTACTAATATGCTTTTTATTGTATGTTATGGGTCTAGAAAAGGCAAAACACTTAAGTGTCTTTAGATAGCTTTTTTTAATGCTGTTTAAAAACATGCCAATAACTCATACTGCTTTAAAAAGGTTGGGGAGAGCCTTCTACTCCAGCCACTACTGTAGATAATGGAACTTCAGCGTGGGGTAAACCCATGGATACTGGTACTAGCTGGGGAGAACCCATCAGCGATGCAGCAGGCACCTCTGGCTGGGGAAACGCTTCTCTTGGTCAACAGGCTTCAAATAAACCTGGTGAGTGCTTTCTGCATTGTCTTTGAATAAAAGTATTTTAGGAAGGCAAAATACTTCTCTAGAAGCTTTACATTTTTGAGGGCTCTTTTATCTTGAAGTAAACACAAAGCTAGTTTCTGTCTTAAGAGTAGTCAGTTGCTACTGAAATGTTAACGTGCTGGAATTTTTTCACAACCAGGGCCTAAATCTATGCAAGATAGTTGGTGTGGAGATGATATGCCATTGACAGGCAGTCGTCAGACCAGCTGGGAGGAAGAAGAGGATGTAGAGATTGGAATGTGGAACAGCAGTTCGTCACAAGAAGCTAACCCATCTTTAAATTGGCCACCATATATGAAAAAAATGCCCACAAAGGTAATTCTGACTTCTGAGATGTCTAGCCCAAACATGAGAATGCAAGTTGGTCATGGAAAGGAGGAAAAAA
>VZSZ01004937.1:449174-459174 GCA_013398815.1 Ibidorhyncha struthersii
CACCACAAAAAAAAACAGTGGTGAGGTTCCTGAGCGCTGCTACTTTCCTATTCTGTAAAATAATTCCCAGAGGAGGTTGAGTCAAGGTACTTGCACTGTTGTAATTTCTAAAAGCAAAGTCAGAACAGGCTGCTGCACTGAGTGGAGTACCGTTAAGTTTTAATCTTCATCCATAATGTTTTATGATGTAATTTAAGCAGTAGGTGGTAAGCATCTTCTGAGTATCACAGGAATTCCTTTTAATTTTTAAGGGAATAATGAAAGGTGGAAATAAGCAAGATGAAACATGGATCAATCCATTCATTAAGCAATTCACAAATCTCAGTTTTTCAGTAAGTATTTACCTTTACCTGTCTTTACTGCCTTCTTAGAGTGATAGTTATAGTGCACAGAGATTAAAATGCTTAATTGCCTAAGGGTCATTTTTGTAGTATTTTTCATGTTACTTCTGTTTGTCTCCTGGCTGTCACCCATCCCTTTTCTTTACATCCACATTACAAAAGACCTGTTTATTGATAAAAACTGTTTCTGTAAACTCTACCCAGGTATTCATCCAATAGTCTGTTCTTTTACTTAAGGTTACTTACATATTTTGGTGAAGATAACTGTTTTCAGTTGGGTAACAACTAAAGGGAGGAAAATGCTTTAAAATAGCATCTGATTTGTCTCGCTTTTTTTTTTCTTGCAGGTTTGAATTGAAATAGTATATATGAATCTCTTTGTTTTAGCTTTTAAAAATATTATTATTAAATAATTATGATTCATTTTATTACTTCAGAGAGAATCACCAGAAGAAACCATACAGAGCAATAAGATGGACATGTCTGGAGGTAAGAATAGGAGAACCCAGCTGGGTTTTGTTGCTTTCCTTTCCAGTCTTTTGTTTAGTTCATATCCTTCTGTAAACAACTTTCTAAAAACTGTATATAATATATATAGTTATAGTTATATGTAGTTAAATATTTGTTTCCCTAAAGAAAAGGAATATCCTTGTAGAGGAAAAATTGTGCATGTGAGTAATGCTACACACCTGAATCAGCTGGTTGCTATAGTAATATTATCCATAAATCAAGCTAAGCTTATATATATTAAGGTGACATGAAAGAATGTTTTCAGGGTGTGGTGGGTTTGTTTCTTTAGATATAATTACCTAGATTGCCTTCTGGATACCTTCACTTAAATATAAACAGAAATGTTCCGAACACCGCACTTGCTCATTGTGGTTCATTCTTGGAAACGCATTTTCAGTTCTAAGAACTAAAGTAATACTGAACAATTATTTTAGAAACGTTTAAACCTGAGTATGGAATGACTTGTGAGCAGTTTTATTTTTATTTGAATGCACTGACTGTTACGATTCCCCTAGCAAAACAAATATGGTATAATTCTTTAATACATGAATAACAATATATTAAAACAATAGAATATTTAATTAAAAGTAATTGTAGCATTGTAGTTTTTATTGTAGTTGCACTCTTTAGTCTAGTTTAAAATCTGGTATTTTCACTTTTGGGCTTATAGTCTATTGTGTAAAGAAACTGGTCTTTGAATTTTAGATTTTAGTATTAATGGCAAGACTCATATTTAAACTACTTCACTTTTTTTAATTTGAATTTAAAACATCTGCTTGGAAAGTAATTCTCTTGCACTGCATGCAGTGAAATACTAAACAGACTACTACTGCTTATATTTTGAACTTCTGTTGCCTGGTGGAATTAATGATCAAAGATAGCTTAAAATTTGCTTTTAATAAACACTAATACTTTAAATTTGTATTTTAAGGATTTTTTTTTTTAGCTAAGTAGTTTTGTTTTTTTAACTGAATCAAACTAAAGAGCCTCTGAAATACTACACAAATGTAGGGCATGTGATAAAGATACTACTTCAAAGCCAAGATAATGTTTATTACTACTAAAAAAAAAAAGGGGGGGGCTTTCACAACTGGGAACTGAAGTTTAAACAATTACACATTCTTGTTTTGAAGAGAAAACCGAGAATAATACTTTTGTGAAGCCTAGCAAAATCTATTGACGCTTTGCTGATTCCAAGTTCTAAGTTGCCTGTAGCCATCAATTTGTAGTGTTTCCTTTCCATTTCCCCAATGAAACCCAGAGAGAAGAAAGCTAAAACTGATGTTTCCTTGTATTAGTATCTAGCTTGAGAGCTGTATTACTTCAGCCCTTCATAAGCATAAACTGGTTTCTTGTGTATCTGGAAAATTGAATAATTCTTCAGCGTTGTAGTCACATCTCTCACCTTTTCACAGGGTTATTGCAAGATAAGCGGATGGAGATGGATAAGCATGGCCTCAGTGTTGGAGATTACAATCGTGTGGTTGGAAAAGGCCCTGGTTCTCGTCCTCAAATTTCCAAAGAGTCTTCCATGGATCGCGGTCCTTACTTTGATAAGGTTAGTAGGTGTCTTACTGGTGGACACTTCTGAACTTCTTTGACCCTGCATTCTAAGTAGTTATCTGTGTGCTCCTTAGTTTTCTGCATTTAGTGGAGAGGAAAAACAGGGCTTCCTTGTTAATCTATAAGATATATTTTGTTCTTTTTAACATACTGATATATAATACTAAGCACTTTCTGTAGCCCATTTGCAGTGCAAATGACTAACCTGATTTCTTTTGTTTTCTGCCTATTTCCTGCTGGTGCTGGACTGTCATGTGACTCTTCCCTTCTGTTCCTGGCAATGGTTTCTCCCTTCTGCTTGCTTGCTGGCTGGTTGTTGCGCATCGGTTTGTCTGTCCAATCAGGATGGCATTGTAGCAGACGAGTCCCAAAACATGCAGTTTATGTCCAATCAAAACATGAAGCTTCCCCCTTCAAATAATGCACTACCTAACCAAGCCCTTGGCTCCCTAGCAGGGCTGGGTATGCAAAACTTGAATTCTGTTAGACAGGTAAGGCTGTGTGCATATCCTTGGCATGTTACTTGACAGCATTTAATACCTTTTGATATAACATCCTAGCTACCTATGTGATTGATGTGTGTTTAACTTGTAATTCAAATGTGTAGGGGTGGGAGAAGCAGGAGAAGAGGTTTATTGTCACTGACGGTCCGTTCTTTCCCCAGAATGGCAATCCCAGTATGTTTGGTGTTGGTAATATAGCAGCACAGCCCAGGAGCATGCAGCAGCCTCCAGCACAAACTCTTAATTCATCTCAGCCTAATCCACGTGCTCAAGTGCCTCCTCCATTACTGTCCCCTCAGGTAACTAACTACATAAAACATTCTACAGATAAACTACCAAAATGCTGCTTCAGAAAACTGTGGTTTGTTTATTGATGTTGCTGCTGATACTTATTCTGTAAATATTTGAAAACATATTTGGCTTGATCAGTGTTTCAGAAACTAGGCAACTGTTAACCAGAGGTGATAATATTCTACGCCGTGTAACTAATTGCACGTTCCTGTCAGTCGCTCTTCATACTGGTCCGTTTTGCAGGTTCCAGTATCATTACTGAAGTATGCACCAAACAACGGTGGCCTGAGCCCACTCTTTGGCCCACAACAGGTAGCCATGTTGAATCAACTGTCCCAGTTAAACCAGCTTTCTCAGATCTCCCAGTTACAGGTAAGCTAACAAAGCTAGTCGCTCTGTGTTCTCTTTGGAAGTCTAAGTAGAGACTTACGTCAGCTATAAACTGTTCTTAAAAAAAACACCACAAAACACTGTCTCCTAGCGGTTGTTGGCTCAGCAGCAAAAAGCGCAGAATCAAAGAAGCATGCCTTCTGGTGGTCGTCAACAGCAGGAGCAGCAGGTAAATAAATACGTTTATTTTTAACTTTTCAAACTATCTCTAAAAACTGTTTTTCGTCCTGAGCTGCATTTCTCGTTACAAATTGTATTAAAGTGTGCAAGAGTGAATGGCATTTTGACAAGCTTTAAAGGAGTGACTTAGCTTAATGCTGGGGTTTAGCTGGGCTAAGATGCACAGAACCCAAAGATGTGTTTCATTGTCTTTGTTTAAAGGTGGAAAAGCTTTTGCCTATTTATATTGTAACTGCTCTGTTTTTTTAAGGGTCGATCTCTTAGTATGCAGCAACAGATGATGCAACAGTCCCGTCAGCTTGATCCAAACCTGTTAATGAAGCAGCAAACTCCGCCCTCTCAACAGCAGTCACTCCATCAACCCACCATGAAATCTTTCCTTGAGAATGTCATACCCCATGCTACTCCTGAGCTACAAAAAGGGCCATCACCAATAAATGCATTCAGCAGCTTCCCTATAGGTGGGTTTCTCGATGCTAATTTCATACAGTCAATTAACGCCTATGCAACACACAGCCTTTCTTTTCACATTGCCTGCCTCCTTTGAAAACAATAGTGATTGCAATCCTGTTAGCACTTACAATTTTAATGGAGGTAGTGATTCTTTGTGTGGCTTATCGGGTTATCTTTGTTCACCAAAGAACTCTTTTCATAAATACACTCACTCCCAGAAGTGACTGTCTGTATTTCAGTGCAAAGTGCTTCACATTCCTTAAGAATGTTTGTCTCCTTATTTTTTTTTTGTCCTCTGGGTCCCAAGGATACACAAAGTCCTTTTGCAGTTATGATTCCTTGAGCTAAAGGACTTTTAGAAGTAGAGTCTGTACAAAGAATCCATAGATGTGGTTTCGCTTCTTTGGGTTTTAAGAATATTTTCAATGAATCTGGAATTGCATAGGTAGAACACAATGTTAATTTCACTTCTAGTGATTTTGTCCAGGAAAGAAAGCTTTTAGTTCTGCATTTTTAAAGAATGGTTGTTTCATTTCAGGCAAAATGTCTGAACATTTATAAATACAAACATCTCCTGTTTCTGTCTCCCTACATTTCCAGGCTTCTGTCCAATTTCTACTTCAGAAATTCCAGGCTTGTATATTTTCTCCTTACTTTAGGTCCCTTTTTAATGCTATCCTATACTTTATTACAACAGTATACCATTTACCACTTGTTCCTTGTCCCTGTTTTTTTCCTCCTCTTCAGTTTGCCTTTCTTCTACATTATTCTAATCTGGTCATTTCTGTTGGACTGATTTCCTTTGCATTCTCATTGCCCTTTGTAGAAAAGTTTGTTTAATCAAGACTGCTGCTGAAATCCTTGTGCTTATAGGTGGAGTGTTATGGAGCCAGTGGGTCGGTGCAGGCCATGCTGTTGCACTGCATGTGGCACACTGGAATTTTGCTTGTGGCGAGTCTCAAGTCTAGGCTGCTGCTTAATGCATCAGTTGCTGCTGATGATTGGCATCAAGATATAACTATTGCTTTCATTCAAAGGGCAAGGCATAAAAATGAAGTTTGTTTAGCTGTTAGAGACACTATGTTAGTTCTAATGAAAGGAATATGTAACTTTCTTGCCAAATTCATGCTGAGTAATTGCATCCTGCCCTACACTAGGTTCCTTTCTGTTTCATTTCTTGAGTTGAATTGTTGAACACTATCGTTAAGTAGCTGCTTTCTCACCTTAATCATTGCCACATTTCAGGAACCTGTATATGTAAGATTGCTTTGAGATCCCTCAGTAATCTGCTGCAGTATACGTAAGAATTCTTTGAGATCCCTTTGGAGTAGCGCTGTATAGTGATATAAGCAAGTGGAGCCACATTCATTCCACAAATAAAAACTTTAGAGTAGAAATACTAGATTGCTGGAGTTTCTTCACACTTTAGTGAAAAATTGAGTTGAGTATCAGTAGCATCCTCCAGGTGCACAAAGTATGGTAGCGTAGTCATGTGAGAAGGAGCTGAACTTGCCAAGTTGTCTTCTGGAAAATCTTGCAGGTATGTTATTTTCTTCATGTTTTAATATCAGTGTCAGGAGACCTAGCAACAAGAGCAGGGAGGTCCTGTTTACATTCTGGGGAACAGGAGCGTGTCCAGAGAAGGGCAACAAAGCTGGCAATGGGTCTGGAGAACAAGTCTTATAAGGAGCGGCTGAGGGAACTGGGGTGGTTTATCCTGGAGAAAAGGAGGCTGAGGGGAGACCTTATCGCTCTCTCCAACTACCTGAAAGGAGGTTGTAGCGAGGTGGGGGTTGGTCTCTTCTCCCAAGTAACAGGCGATAGGACAAGAGGAAATGGCCTCAAGTTGTGCCGGGGAGGTTTAGGATGGATATTAGGAAAAATTTCTTCACCGAAAGGGCTATCAGACATGGGAACAGGCTGCCCAGGGAAGTGGTTGAATCACTGTCCCTGGAGGTATTTAAAAAACGGGTAGACGTGGTGCTGAGGGACATGGTTTGGTGGTGGTTTTCATCAGAAGCAGAGACTGGGGAGGCAGTGTGTCCTTCTCTCTAGTTGATCGCTCCTGCAGTCACATCCTAATTCATTTATAGAATTAAGTTGTTCTAATAATAAAAATAACCTTTTTCCGCCAAATAGTGAGTGTAGCTGAACAATATAAAATCTTCCAAAGTTGGATACAAAAAATTACATTATGTCCAGGGACTGATGTTCCTCCCTCAGTCCACAGATTTCAAATACAGAGCTATGGACATGGATCTATGCCTGCCGAGGGACTGGCATTAACCTTATCAGCTAGATGTGTCTCTTTGCCAGCTGGTGATCTTTCTAACCCTTCTTTTAGCAGTCTGTTTTCTGCAAGCTTCTTCAGAGTTAGAAGAAAGGTTATTGCTGTGCACAGGTTATTGCTTTGACAACCACAAAATGCCAGAGAGAGATGTCAGAAATGGGATTGGTTGGACTTTCCCTTTGTTCTATTTCAGCTATTCATAGTTGTTATTTCTTAAAACTCGGCTGTTCTGTTACAAGGCACTTTCTCTGAGGCTTTTCGGGGGGGGGCTTCTTTTCTGGCATCAACATCTGCTCATGCCTTTAAGAAAAACAAATGAAAAAAAAAAAGAATGAAACAAATGAAAAAATGAACCAGCTTCTGTATGGTGGTGAATATCGACTTAGGAACAAAATTAAGCACTGGTTTCCAGTGCTGAATGAAGGTGTTTCTAGTAAAGATTTGAGAAGTTCCCTGTGTGTCTCTGGCTCTAAGTCAAAACGCTGTAGTGGTTTATTTTTGGAAATTAAGTAAATAGATCTAAAGGGCTGGAAACGTAACCCAGGTATGGTTGTGAATTAAGGACTCTGACAGACCTGGAAAGAGATGAGGCATGCCAAAGTCAAAAGCGTGGGCATGTTGTCCAAGCCCAGAATAGCTGGTTCTCGCAGGTGTTTGAACTGATTTGGGTTGGCACTGTGTTGATTCTGTGGCAAATAAACATTTTGAAATACAGACAACAGCTTAGAACAGGCAAAAGCAAGTTTTGTTTTATCTTAGTGAAGTTTTAATATGCAGTGTGAATAGTAGTATTAGTGGAGGGTATTAGTATCAGGGGGCAATATTACTTGTGCAGCTCCATGCAAAGTGCTTATCTATCTATGCTAGTGTGATTCAGAAGCTGGCGAGGTGTCCTGTTGAACAGCCCCAGTAACAAGGGGAACAAGGTGGTAACTGCAGGTAGCAGTACATAACTTCTGCTGAGAAGGAGCTGCTGAGCGTAGCTCTTCAAAGTACTGCTTTGTACAGATGGGATCAGTCATTGTGCTAGTGCTAGACTGGTGTTAGAAATGCCACACTTCTTAGATGTTTACATTGTAGTTTCTCTAACTTCCTCAATGGCTTTTTCCACTGACATTTTTGCATGAAGACATCAGCTGAGAACTTCGGAGTGCTTTGCATTGCTTAGCTTAGCTTCTGTCTGTAGTAAGTTCACTGTATTAAATGCTAGAATGTTTCTCTAAAACAGACTTGGAAGCATGAAATAACCATAGTAATATGCTCTGAAATGTTTATTAGAACAATAATGGTAATTAGCAGAAGAAAAACATTTAGTCTGTATTTCATAAGCTAAATATGTTTTTAGGAATGAACTCAAACTTGAATGTAAACATGGATATGAGCAGTATTAAAGAGCCACAATCTCGACTGAGGAAATGGACTACAGTAGACAGCATTTCTGTGAACACATCGTTAGATCAAAACTCCAGCAAACATGGTATGTTAAACGTGTCATTAAGTAGCATTTGACATCACACATCAGATTCTCACGTTCTGTGTATAAAATGCAGGTTTGCTGTATTTTAGCCTGTAGTGGTAACAACAGTTGTTTGTCTTTCTTGTAGCTGTCAGAATTTGTACTGTCATCTGTACCAGACTTGCTGCTTGGCTTGTACAGCAGCCCATAGCTTTCTTGAATGGTTTTACTTACAGAAGTGATCTTGTGATGAGATTGAGCAGAAACATTATACAGAATTTTTTGTTAACCAGACTTTTCTTTAAGTGTGACTGACTATTGCTACTAGTTTTATCTTAATCTGGATTGGAAAGCTTCATATATGTTTAAACCAAAAGCTTTAGATTTTCTAGCTTGCTTTCCCCCCACCCTGATGGTTTTAAGGTGATTTATGGGAATTTAAATCTGTGTGCACGCATTCTGGTCATGTCTGACATTTCCAGTTACAGGTTTTGATTATAAATGCGTACATTTGCATTCTAAAAATGGGGATAGCTCAGAAGGAATAGACTAGTATCATTGCTGCACTTAAGTTTTAGAGGAGGCAGACTTGTTTGCTTCATGTTTCATTCCAGTAATCAGGATTCATATGACATTTCAACTGTTTCAGTTGCTTGAAATCTCATCCAGTTAAAATTTGAGTCTATAGCACAAAGGTTCTGTGTCTAAAGATAGTCATGGAATGTCTCGAGTCTCCTATTACTGTTCAGTCTTCAGATTGTTTGGATATTTTTAGATGTGTCAGCTGTTTAACTACTATGAAATGACTTGCTGCCTTCAGCATCTAGTGGAGATATCCTGCTACTGCACTTCTGAACTTCACCTGACTGTTACAGATGAACAGAAGTCAGAGGTGTTGGTGTTACTTTAGCTGTAGCTAATGTTTTCTGAGTAGTATTAGGAATTTCATTATGTGAACTCCGTATTGCATTGAATCACTAGTAAAAATCATTTATTCCCTCAGAACTGTAGAATATCTTTGACTTTGCTGTGTAATAACTTTTAAAGTTCTCCTTGCAGGACTTGCAGAGAATCAAATAGGTTGTGTACAGTGCTTTCATTCCTTGCTCTGCCTCCAGTGATTCTTATTTTTCATTTCTTTCCCCTCCTAGGCATTTGAGTAGAATTTAGAGCTTTGCAATAGCTAAAGATCCTTCAGATTTTGTAGATGTTTATTCCAAGAACCCTCCCATCACGGAATATATTCACTACCCCTGTTACCCAGTTAGGGTCTCACAGAATGCTCTTACCCTCTTGATTTAATATTTTACTTACATTTAATAAGTATACCATTTTAATGTGATGATTCCATGGGAGATTATTCTTACGGTTTTCTACTGAATTATTCAGACACATTTCATTTTAGATTATATAATCTTGTATGACTTCCTATATAACCTGACATCCTAAGAGAACAGTGTGCAGCTATGTATTTCATGAATGCTTTACACGGGCGTGTTTTTTATATATATGTGTGTGTATATGAAAATTGGCTATGAAAACAATTTGACAACCTTTTTCTTTTTTTGTAATTAGGTGCTATTTCAAGTGGTTTTAGGCTGGAAGAGTCTCCATTTGTTCCATATGACTTTATGAACAGCAGTAATTCACCAGCCAGTCCTCCTGGATCTATTGGGGATGGCTGGCCCCGTGCCAAATCGCCTAACGGCTCTAGCAGTGTTAACTGGCCACCAGGTACGCAGCACCAGTGCTATAGTTCTTACTGTTCAGCTGTGTTTCTTTTGTGTTCCGTGATCATTACGTGTGGAGGGGGCAGGGAAACAGCCTACAGAAAAGCATTAAGGGTATGTTTTTAGCGGACCGAAATTGAGAGCAGTTTTATTGTACAAAAAGAAGTGTATCTCCTTGCTTTGAGATTTCACCCTGGTGAGACGGGACCAGACAAACTAAAAATGAAGTGAATAAAGTGAAAAGAAGACTAAATTAAGTCAATTAGATCTTAAAAGGTTTTGAATTTTCAGTC
>VZSZ01004937.1:464174-466228 GCA_013398815.1 Ibidorhyncha struthersii
TGCAGCAGCGCTTAATTTGTATTTCACTTTTCACAGTGGCTTAGCTTGTTCTGAAATGGCTATAGGGCAGACCATATATGTACATAGTATGATGTGACTTCAAAAATCTGTTAGCCTTTATTTTCAAATTGCCGGATGTAAGTCATTAACTCTGTTGAATGCCAGCATTGTGTGTTACTAGACACTTATCTGTAACTACTTACTATGAAATACGCTGTCCCAAGCCAAAGCTGGCTTCTGAAGTCTGGTCCGAAACAGTGGTGAAAACGTTGGCAGATAATCTTTCAGGACTCTGCCTCGAGTGGAACTGACATCACACCTGCGTTGATTGTATTGTCAAAGTGTTTTAAATTCCTTCACTGAGCTTGTTACGTGGAAATAAAATGTGGTTGGTTTTAAAAGCTGAACCTTGTCGCCCGTGTTTTGCTCTGCGGTCTTCAGGCTGTCCAGCTCCTCTCAAGGTTGACCAGCTCCATCCCCTCGCAGTACGAGTGAGGCCGTCTGGCTTTGGGCTGTGGAGAGAGAGGTTTTGTCTTGTACTCCAGCAAGTGGAGCTGCTGCCCTCCAGCCGGGGAAGAGCTGATGGCTCCCAGCACTTCCCTCCGAGGCTCCCACCACTGTCGCCCTCCCCAGGATGGAGGGAGAGAAAGGCTGCAGCCACGGGCATCTGCACACCCGCTCCAGGGAGGGAGCACGGGCTCTTTCAGCGCTCCCATACATACAAGCCAAAACCCAAAGACGCTTCCCTGGCATGCTCTGCTCACCGGTCGCTGCCTGGAAAGCTGATGGAGGAGGGGAAAGGGCGTCCACTGGATGGGCTCCATGGGCCAACTCGACACTGAGATATCACTGGCTTTTCCTGAGTCCACCATGGGATCGTTCATGCTGCTGGAGCTTGTGTCCCACTCGTAATGGAAACTGTGAAGAAAATTAATCGGCAATTAAAAGAAGGGCCAGGAGAGGGTAAAAGTCCAAGCTGTTGCCAATAAAGTAGCCCCGGGACCTCAGGAGCGGGACCCTGCCTGCGGGTATTTTGCTGCAGTGGGCGATGTGCTCCCTGCACTGGCTGGGTCTGTCTGCAAACGTGCTCCCCGGTCCCTGCGGCAGCGCTCATCTCGAGCACAGCAGCAAAGGGAGTCATTCCAGAGCTCGCCCAGCCCCGGGGCCCACGGGTGGGGGTGTCCCTGGCTGTACTGCTGTTTGCTCATGAAACTGGAACCTTCCAGGGCCCTTTTTCCGTTTACACCCCTGGAAGCTGATTGTGAGACTTTCTCATACACACAGACACAACCACGTTGTTTCCTGCAGATGTGAACCCTTCTGCTGTTGAACCAGTCCCCATCACACAACGCTCCTTACGTGGAAGAAAGAAGAAAAGAAGCCACTTACTTCCCCTTGGACACCAAAGGATGCTGTGGAGACCTTTAGCTCCCTGGCGCTGTTGGTAAGCGCAGAGTGGCTGGCACGTGGCTGGGCATTGGCCGCAAAGCGGAGGTGCCAGGGCAGGCTGCTGTACCCCCAAAAACCCCTCACTTGTCTGCTTCACCCTTGCCCACTGAGCAAATTAAAGATGAGACATTGCTACACGAGCTTGGCAAACCTCCCTCTACCTGGGCCGGCACAGCGGGCGGGCGGGGGGCACGGGGCCTTGCTTGGCGCTGTCGGTGATGCCCGAATCCTCCTGGCAGCTGCAGCAGCTGTTGTCCAAGATCTGCAAGTGGAGCAGCTCCTCCGAGTTGCTGAAGGCCGGGTTGTCCAGCGAGCTGGCCGAGGGCAACCAGGAGCGCGACCAGTACTGGGCCGAGACGTCATCCAAGCGGCAGAACCGCCGGTAGCTGCGGGACAAGGTCAGGTGGCTGCGGCAGCACCTGGGGCACCCGCACACAGGGGGACACGCACACACGCGCGCGCGTGGACATGCACAGGCCACCCCACGCGACTGCACGGCAAGCAGCGATGGCAGCTTTCCACCCAAATTTCACAGCACCAGGGCAGGGCTCAGCCCCGCGTCCTGGGTGGGGACAGAGCCTGTGACACCGAACAACATCTGGCCG
>VZSZ01004938.1:0-20728 GCA_013398815.1 Ibidorhyncha struthersii
AAAAATTTCTTCACCAAAAGGGTTGTCAAGCATTGGAACAAGCTTCCCAGGGAAGTGGTGGAATCGCTATCCCAGGAGGTATTTAAAAGACAGGTAGGTGTGGTGCTTAGGGACGTGGTTTAGTGGTGGTTTTGGCAGTGTTAGAATGATGGTTGGACTCAATGATCTTCAAGGTCCCTTCCAACCTGGATGATTCGGTGATTCTATGAATCTGTAATTAGGAAGCATTTCTTTACTGAGACAGTAGTCAATCCCTGGAACAGGCTTCCTAGAGAGGTGGTCAATGCCCCAAGCCTGTCAATACCTGTGTTTAACAGGTATTTGGACAATGCCCTTAATAACATACTTTAACTTTTGGTCAGCCCTGAATTGGTCAGTCAGTTGGACTAGATGGTTCTTGTAGGTCCCTTTCCAACTGAAATATTCCATTCTATTATATTCTAATTCCGGCAGCAATCCAGGATTCTTCCTTTTCCATTGAAGACATTCCATGTACCACAAGGACTTAGTCCAAAGGGAATCTTGTGTCTCCAGAGAAAAATTTGAAATTTTATTCCAATTTTTGCCTTGGAATCCTTTGGAGGTTTTTTCTGAAGTGGTGAATAACAAAGTCATTTACTAATCAACAAGACACGTAGTTTTTAACTAATTACCTACTTCAGTGAAAGAAGGTTGATATGAAAACCCTAAGGTTGAGAGGACACTAGTCCAAACCTGGGAGCAGGGCTCTACACCTTCAGCATGTAACATTAAGTTCTTTTCAGTTTGGATGAACACAAAATCTAGGGGGGAAAAAATCAGCAATTTCTACTGGCATAGCTTTTCTTTACACTTATTTCCTCAAAAAGTCTTGTTAAACAAGCAGTAACTGTGATGAAAGAAAGTGCTCTCTCTCTACTTTCTGGGAGTTATTACAAGTTCACAGAAGAGATAGAAATAATGAAAAAACTGATGAAAAAAATGAAGGAATCTGGAATGGACATGTGAAAGAGCTATGCTTAGTCTTTGTGCAAAACAAAACCTGTTTGTACAAATGCAAAACAGTAATGACACTAATTTTTAGTTACTCCTATTTTATTGGTACTTTTGGCAAAACTAGACCCTTGATTTTTAAGTGCTGCAACTCCTTCAGTATAGTATATAAAAACAAAAACAATCCACATGCTATGTCACAATGAGAAACCACATGATAATTTTGAAAGATACTGTTTCATTATTAAATAAAACACTTAGTTTAAGTGTATGCTTGCAGGGGAGAGGGAACTGTCATTTGGTCTTTAACTGCCGCATACGCCAATGTATAATAATGAGTATTCCAAATAAAATGCAAACTTTCCATCCTGTGTCTGTTTTTCTGTGTTGTTTTCCAATAAAGCTACAGAATCTATGCATCATATGCTCTTATAAATAATGAAGCCTTAATTTAAATAATGCCTTTTTTTATATCACCTGGCTCAGAGCTACGCTCTACCGAGTTTATAACATTGGTGTCTTCCTTACATATGCACTTCTATTGTTCCAAGATGCATGTGAGTCTAATCCAAAATCAAAGTATAGTGTTCTCTTTTTTCTTGCTTGCTTTCTTTCATTCATTTTCTCCTTTCTTTTTAATAGTAGTTTCTAGTCTAGGGTAGCTATTTCCAGCAATATTTTTCAATCATTGCACTGATCACAAAAACTGCCATAAAGGAGAGTAAGAGGAAGGGGATCTACAGGTTTGATGAAGGCCACAGCAGCTTGGAAATGAATATGAAAAGTGGTTTCTTGAGACTGACATCATCCAGTAGAATGGAGAGACCGTGTTGCCCTGTTACCCCCTGAGGAACACAGAAAATGCAGCCGCATGCCCAGTCAGATGAAAAAGTGGCTTTTTGGCCTGGCTACCACCTTTTCCATAATAGCAGCTCATATAGCCTTTCACTCCAGACATTAGAAAGCCACAGGTAAGAAAACCAAATAAAATCAAACCAAACAGAAAAATAAAAACCCCCAAAACATCAAAACCAAGAAATACTGTTACCCAATGCCAGGCCTGACTTCTCTCACAGGAAGTTTACATACGCAGGTCTTGATTCCAGTTCTAAGCCCAAGTTAATTTTTTCTCACAGGTAAGAGCTCCCTCCCTATCCAAATACAACTTAATTAGCTGTTCCACTTTGAATTCCTACAACATTGGCATCTGCTGTACAGGATCCTATGCAGATCAGACTGACCACAAACCAGTTTATTAATGATTTCTGGTATACATTAGACCATCACATATCCTTCCTCGCACATACTGACAAAAAGTCTGCATTCAAATATGTTCTCTGGAATTGTCCTCGTACTGTGAATGCTGCTAGAAGGATATAGTCAGCACACAATTTGATACCATCATTTATGGCAAACTGCCATCACAGGCATCTAGAAAAGGTTCTACAAGAGAGGGTTTTGAAGTGCCTGAACGCCTACCTCACAGCCATGTTTTTCTTATCAGTGATAACTTATATTCTATCTTATAGAAAGAGTTTCTGGATGGCAGTACTGGACTGGATCTTGACTAGTATAATACTGCTCAGAATTCAAAATCTGAGACACACTATGAATAAGCTCCTTAGGCAAATAAACGTCGTCTATGTCTGGTTCTTTATGAAAATGGCATTTTAGTGTTCAGAATTTTTTTTCACATGCTGCTTATTCCACTCCTGTGTCTGCCCTGTCATTGACTTGTCTTGACTTCTTGCGTTAAACAGATTTTTTCTACACCTTCCTAAGACAGAAGCATCAGAAAGCATACAATACTCAGACAAAACATTACACAGATATAAGTTTCAAAATATGGACCTGTTTGAGCTATCTAGCGTTAGCCACCATCATCAAGGAGGAAAGTTTTCTCTATAAAGTCTTTCCCATGGAACACCACAGTACATAAATCAATGAGAGTCACCTGGGCCCTTCTTCTCTACAGGACCTGTACCTTATATGAGTTCTCTTTTCTGTATTACCACATTGTTACTGAGTTTCATGACAAGATTATTAAATAACTGATACATCCTAGTGGGTAATTACTTAATTTAGCAACCACAAATGAATCATTAGTAGCTGATTAAAAATACAGCCTTCCACTTGGCCTCATGTACCTTGAGGGAGCAGTTCAGTCCACAACTAACCCCAGTTAAGTCTTACTAACATGGCAAGAGAAGTGGCTGGTCATTCTCTATTCCATCTAGCATTTAAGGTTTGGGCTTTTTTAACCTCTTCCTCTATACTTCATATCTACTCAAGTTATAACAGGACATACTCACTGTAGCTATGTCTACGGGCCAGCCTTAGGTTTGTACAGCTATAGGACATTGTTAAGATGTGAGTGTGAAGAATTCTTGAAAACAAGATTTCAGACATAGATGCAATAAACTCAGGATATGATTTCAGCCCAGGACAAAGAATATGCATGTCTGAAGACTGGAGCAGTCAAAATACATTAAATAACCACTGATAGTAATTAATTTTTGTCAACCAATCTTAAAGTTCTTTGTATGCATCTTTTAAAGTTTTCCCTCTTTCATCTCACTTTTCCTGCTTCCTGACTTTTTACTAATTATCACTTTTATAATTTTGGCTTTTTATGCCAAAGTCTTAACACTTGCAGCAAGTATGTACATGCAAGTTACATGGAAAACCTAAACCTCTTATTTATACTTTCCTACCCCAAGTGTT
This sequence comes from Ibidorhyncha struthersii, assembly GCA_013398815.1. NCBI lineage: Eukaryota > Metazoa > Chordata > Aves > Charadriiformes > Charadriidae > Ibidorhyncha > Ibidorhyncha struthersii. Next base: position 3,697 of record VZSZ01004938.1, read on the forward strand.
TATTTTCCTTCTTCCAAGGCATCCATTAAAGCTGAAAATAGAACTTAAGTTTGAAATTTTTAGTGCAACTTTTGTAATTCATGTTTCTTCAAAATATTATTTTCAAGGTCATACATAAAATGGTACAGAACTTCTGCTTCTTAATAAAATCTGTTCAAGCAGGTGCACTGACAGATTGATTGAATTTTTGTTTAGTAGGTCCAGCACAATTACTATGTTAAACAAATAAAAAAACCTCTACACTTATATTTTTAATTATTCTATTCATTCAAGAATTAAAAATGTGATCAGATTTTCAACTAAAAATATGACTATGCTGACTAAAACATTACAAATAGCCACATTATGTAGAATTAGAAAGGTAAAGGTCAAGATTACTTTTCTAATGCAAGCAATGGTATAAATTAAAATAATATATCACACAGCAGGATTCATATCTGTTTAAACAATTTCATAATCTAGCAAATGAAGCAGTAAAAAAAATACCACAAAACTGTTTTTATGAGATGGTAACTAAAGACCTCTTTAATGCTTTCAGTAACCAATACTGAAGTACATGTTCAGTATCTCTCCTCCTAGAAAAAAGAAAACTTGTAGAACTAGCGTGTCAAGTAACATATTAAAAAGCAATTTACCTATAAGGCATGAATGCAGTGCTTTGGTCAAGAATTGTTCTGCTTTCTTCATTCTAACAAGACTTTCACCTTCCAGTTCAAAAGCAGAAGGCCCATTGAGCTGCCCGAAGGCCAGGGGAAGTCAGGCTTGAATACCCGAAAATGAGTGCAGAGGGCACCCATTCCCGCCCCCAGTTCACAAGTTTAAACAAAGCTGCTGCTCAAATTTCTATCATGCTCTGAGTCATGCATTAAAAAAAAAAAAAAAAAAGAGCACAGAGTTGCCACAAAGCACTGAATAGAGACTAACGTAGAGAGATTACCTATTTGCATTTCCACTGAGTACAGATTTTCTTTGCCAAATGCTAGTAGAAGACAAAGCAAGGTGCAGGTCCTTGGCTTCTGTACAGCATGAACTGAAAAGAACTGTTGTATGTCTTCACAGTAAATGCCTTCATTTTTTTTGCTGCTCTGCCAATATAGTAAGCATTTCTGCCAGTTCATTTTCTAAGTATGTGTTTTCCTGAGCCCTCGTGTCTTTGCAATTGCACAACTTCAAGAATGGAAAATACTTGCAGCAAAGCCCACTGTCCTTTATTCCGGCAGCCCAGAGCACAGGGAGAGAAAACAATGTGAATGCAACGCTTATCATGATGCCCTTAGATTTCTCTATTGGGGACAGATGTTTTTCTTCTCTGCACCGAGATTGTGTACTCTGCCCCTCCCACAAAATAATACCACCCACAAAGTAATGCATCTGTGCGTACACACGTAGGTCCTGCATGCTCACTGTTTTGAAGATTTCTTTATTTTAATTTCTCCTCCTGTTACGACTTCATGTTACAAAAGTGTATTTTACAACCCTTATCTTCCTATGCTTCCTGACCATCAGAGGAGAGGACATCGAAATTTCCTTCTCTTCAGTTATAGAAGTGTGAGAGATGAACTCAGGGACTGTTTTGCTTCAGCCATTTTATATGTCGATGACACGAGCAGGGCTATGTAACTTAGAAAAACAACTCCTTATAAGGAGAAAAATGTGAATCGAGTCTGTGATAGGCCAATTGGTCGTGAAAGAATGTGTGCCCTAAACTACCAAACCAATGTGAAAAGGGGACAGAAGTCTGGGCAGTTGGGGAGGGTATAAATACCTGAAGTTTTGTAACTAAGTGTGCTCTTTTTGGGACACACATGACCCAGTGGACTCGTTTATTTCATTCTTGAATAAATTTTTATCTTTGCTTTGAAGACTTTGTTCTCTCTACATTTTTTTATCCGTGAGCAAGTGTTTCTCACAGAAGCTACAAAGGCAATAGCTTCAAAATAAGCAACTGACTTTTAAAAATAAATAAATAAAAAACAGTGCCCTTACAATAGGAAAAGTGCATAGTTGAACAAGCAGAAAATATACTTGTATATCTCAAAAACTTCAAGAGCAACATTTGCAAAATCTTAGCCTCTGTTCTAGACTAGCTTTTAGGATTGTGGATATAATGAAGGGTAACTCAGAATACAAAATACAATAGTGTGAAGAAAAGTGTTCAAAACAGTTATAAAACAAGAGTTCTGCTACATGACACTAAATCCTAAAAGGACTGAGTGCAGCTCAAGGCAGTTGGACTCTCAGTGGAACAGAGCCAAGTGGATATTGGAAACAACATTACTATAATGGATAAATCACATCCAAGGTAGCACTGAAATTTTATGTACTCCCAATAAGCATTAATTCAGATGGAGCACAAATTTCAGAGAAGTATATAATAATGAAATCAGAGGACCAAATTAATCCCTAGAGTTATTCCCCTGAAGTGAACTGAGCTAGGCAAAATCTTGGTTTATTTTGTTATTTCAAAGAGAATCAGTACCAGCTGAATCTGCAGAACACACTTGATAAAATCAACAAATTTATACTCCCCTTTCCCAAGCATATCCATGGAGGAAGACCTCTCTCCAAAGTGGTACATCAGAGAATACTGATTCACAATTCCTGTTTGATGGGGAAAGCAGAAAGATTTCACGTTCCGCACTATTCACATTGATTCTGCAGACCTGGCGGCTCCTTTCTTTTTTTTTCCTCCCTTCCCCTGTTAAAACAGCTCCAAAGAAGCCATATTTTCTGCCTCTTCAGAGAACATGTAGTATTACAGCAGGAAGGTCCACAATATATATTTGGCCACATTCCCATGACTATGAGAGCAATTGAATTTAGCTTCTAGTACTCTCTTCAAACGAGTCACTGTTAGCAACTGATACAATTTAGACTCCAATCCATGTAGTATCATTTTGTTATATGAATTTTCTTTAATTTTACTTACTACAGAAAACTGGGGGGTAGGAGGGTGTCTTCATCTGATTTTTAGAATTACTCATTTATTTGTCAGAGAAGTGGCATGGTATGAGCTCACCATTACTTGGCCCTCAATTCATGTGCACTGATGTAACATCATACATTAAGGTAACAAGTTGTGGAAGTTACTCTTCCTGTTTCCAAAGATGCAGAGGGAAAACTGGACCACCAGTCCGCAGACTTGGAAAAAAGGAGGTAACCACCGTTCATGCTCCTCCCCTTACATCCACTCTTCCTGCTGAAGGTCTTTTGTGATGTTATCTTGGCTTTATTCCAAGGATTTAAAATGCACTCTCTTGGAATCATAGCTAGTAAATTTTCGTTAGCAACACCCAAATTAAGTAAGCAATCAAGTTCATGTTGTATTTGTACATATATATGCAGGTATGCAATAATTCTAGTGGAAATAGCATCTGGGCATAGAGGTAATTGAATGCAGAATTTGTCTTAATGATTACTGTTATTGAATCAGCTTCTGCACAGGAAATTCCTAGCAGAAAAATCTTCCTTTATATGATGAGCTGTACTCCATGTCTCTAGTGGTAAGTCGTAACTAGCCTATTCAGATGAGAATTCATAAATACATTATTTTATAAAATGTTCCATTTTCACAAAATTGTATTACTGAAAGATCATCAATCAACGTACATGAACAGTAGGTGAGCACTTTGTATGCTTCATATACTTATCATAGTAAATGAGACTATTTGATTTGTAACACTTATTATATATTAACTTTTCATTCATATTCCAACCAATGTGTGTCCCATTTGAACTAATCTTTAATTTCTGCACTCTATTTCCCTTTTCCTACCTGTACAACCTAAGTAAGCTACTTACAAAATTTCCTGTTACTGTTGTGTCACAATTTCATACTTGAACATAATTATGTTCAAAATTCCACTGTGTTGTACAGATCTTTGATTTTCCCCATGTTAGAAATAAGGAACAGAGGGAGAAAAATTGCAACTATACCCTTAAAAGAGCATATTTGTGGCAAAGACTTCTGAAATTTGTAGACAGATTTAGTGGAGTAGAAGCACATATTTATGAGTGTTTTCAATATGCATATTCTTTTTCCTGCCTATGTTGGAAATATATAATATATGATAATAACTGAAATAATGTTTTCATACATTGAAAATAAAGTATTTTCAATAAGAAAACACCTCTAAAGTGTAATGAATCTTGCCTTAATGGATCAATTTCTGACAATAGCAGCAGCAAAACTGAGTGAAAACTCAAAACCAACCAAGTCTTTTACCTTCATGGAACACTAGATTGAGACAAATGAATAGTACTTCAGAATTAACAAGGTCCCGTCAAGTATTTAGTCGTGACTAAAAATCCATTAGTAAATTTATGAAAGATCTGAAGGCTATTTCATTTAGAATTACAGGAGATAATTAATGTGGTATAAATTGATTTGAATTAATTACTCTCTACATCTATCTGTGTTTCAGTATAGCAGCACCACTGTGTACAAACTGCCAGTAAAAGCAATAAACCAACTTTCTACAGATAGACATAGAAAAAAGGCCATTAAAGATCCCAGGCCATTTATCCCTGAGATTCTCAAAAAGGTTACATTTTGATTCTTACCTCTCAAAATTAAGCACTGAAGTATTCTACTTCTTTCTAAAAAGAAATTGGGTGGAAATATACTATTCCATGTTTATCAAGTGAATTTGATCGTTGCTTGCTTTTTTTAATGCTATGGCAAATAAACATAATTCTGTCACACCAATTAATGTATCATTTGAGCAGATGTATTGAGTACAGTATTTACCCTACAATTACAGATAGAGAAAAGAGTCAGCATTCTGCTAATCATTTATCTAAGGTAATTATCAATACATTGATACTTGCAATAACACCTTTTTTTGCACATTCATCTGGCAAAAAAAGCTGAACATAACAGATACTACAACCTCCCCAAACAAGGAAGTTCCATAATGCAACCCAAAAAATCTAGGGAGGCAAATACACTTTAATCATTAAGTGACAAAAATATTTTAATAAATAAGTGATGTCATGCATTTAATATATAGTTGATGCACTAAAAATATCACCCATGGCAAAATTCTTTTTTTGCAATAGGAACTACATGTCAAAATTATATCTTGTCAATGGTTTTGTGCTGTTTTTAAAGATACCCAATGTATTTTTACTATACATTACCAAATATTTGCTGCTGAAAGATCTTTTCATGTTTTGGCAAAAAGAGGCAAAATTTGGTCTCTTACTATCTAAGAAAATGACATCCTGAAAAGTAGTACCAAAAAATATTTAATAATATTTTTTGAAGGCATACACAATGTACAACACAGATTCATCCCACTGGTATATTTCATGAGCCACATTGTCATTTCCCCTATCAATGGATGACAATCTATCGATTAAAAACTATCTCCAGAGGAACAATCTTTCAAAAAAATGTTAACACCACAAAAGCTTTAGCATCATTGGTTAGAATCGATGGGATTCCCCAAGAAGCTCCTCTTTTCAAATAGCAAAGTTTACATTTATCTGAAGCAGAAAGGAGAAGAAAGGGCATCCCAAAATCTGAAATACTTAAATGAACTTCTTCCTAGAGTAATGCGATAAATATTTGCTATAAAACAAGGTTTACATTGGTTCAGCCATACTTCAATTGCAGAACAAACTGAGTTTACGGTAGTTGCTCTAAAAACCTCAAAGCTCAGGCTAAGGCAGGCAGCGTGATGACAAATCAGATGACAGAATGGCTATGTATCCTTTTACAAGTTTAAAAAAACACTTGGGAAAGTATCCAAAGAAGAAATAGCTGCCAGCAGTTAAAAGTATTACCTCCCTTTACATGCTGTTTGCTGAGGTAGCTACTCACAACACTGACATGTGAGCAGAAAAGAGTTTGTATTGGTATATAAGCTGCTTCGGTGCAAAATTTAGGGGTTTAAACCATGGTTCCTTATAAACTCATATTCCTTATAACTAACAATTTAAACGTTTTAGAACCATCAATTAACTTTAATTAAAAATCTTTTATTAATTAGGTCTTTATAACAGCGATATGGAAATTCTTTTTAACTTATTTTCCCTCTCAAAAGTGGCTGAAAGGCAACTAGAATGACACAGAGCTCTGCAGCAGGGAGAGGTGATAAGCCAGCTGAGAGCTTATGGGTTGGAGTTGGTGGGCAGACCAACATGGGCAATGTTGTGGTAGGGGACTGCCATGGACGTCCTGATCAGGAAGAGGTAGTAGACAAGTAAATAAACTAGAAGAAGCCTCACATTCACAAGTCCTAGTCCTCATGGGGAACTTTAACCACCCTCATCTCTGTGGGAAGGGCACTGCAGCAAGGCACATGAAACCTAGGAAGTTTCTGGAGTGCTTTGATGACAACTTCCTGACACAGGTGATCAAGGCAGCAACAAGGAGAGGCTCTCAGGTGGACCTGATACTTAACAAACAAGGAAGACCTGCAGAGGAACGGAATGTTGGCGACAGCCTTGGCTGCAAAGATGAGGAGACGGGTGGAGTTCAGGGTCATGAGAGGAGGGAAAAAACAACTAGCAGGATCGTGGCCCTGGGCTGCCAGAGAGCAGGTTTTGGCCCCTTAAGGGATCTGCAAGGAATAGGATACAGCCCTGATGAGAAGAGGGGTCCAGGAGAGCTAGTGGATTTCCACGGGTCACTTCTCCAAGCTCAAGAACAGTGCATGCCAACAAAGGGGAAATCAAGTAGATGTTGCAGGAGGACTGCATGGATGAAGAGCAAACTCCCGATAAAGCTCAAATATTAAAATGAAGCCTACAAGAGGTGAAGGCAGGGGCAAGTGACCTGGGTAAAATATAGAGATGCTGTCTGAGCATGCAGGGATTGGGTTAAGAAAGCAGAGCCCTTCTGCAATTGAATCTGGTGAGGGATGTGTAGGGCAACAGGAAAAGCTTTGACCGGTACATCAGCAGCGAAAGGAAGACTAAGGAAAATGTGGGTCTGCTGCTGAATGGGTCAGGAGTATGTTGGCAACCGGCCTAACACAACTAATTTGGGGAAAAAGAAGGGAAAAAACCCAGTAGTGAGTTACATGAAATTCCATGCTTCTCCATCTTACAAATTCCCTTGAAATAAGTTGCATTTTTCAAGTTCCTCAGTATACGTGACAAAGGACAGGGAAATCTCCAAACTGCTCAAAGTACGCACTGGGCGCTAACATCTGGAAAGCACCTGGGCAGAAAAGCACCTGGGCATCCCGGTGGACAACAAACTCAACATGAGTCAACAGTGTGTCCTTGCAGCAAAAAAAGGCCAAGAGCACTCTGGGCAGCATTAAAAAATGGGCTGTCAGCATGTCAAGGAGGGTGATTCTTTCCCCCTACTCGGCCCTAGTGAAAGCACATCTGGAGTGCTGTGTCATGTTTTGGGCTCCTCACTGCAGGAAAAACATAGCTATGCTTAAATGAGTGCAGTGAAGAGTCATGAGGATGATTAAGGAAATGGAGCATGTGACATACAGGGAGAAGCTGAGATATGGGAGTGTTTAGCCTGGAGAAGAGAAGGCTTAGGAGTGATGTTATCAATATGTATAAATGCCTTTTGGGCGATAGTAATGATGGAACCAGGTCCTTCTCAGTAGTCTCCGGTGACATGACAAGAAACAATAGGCACATAATAAAACACATGAAATTTCATCTGGACACAACAAACCACTTTTTTTTTTTACTGAGGGGGTGGTCAGGTANAATAATCTGGGGAAAAAGAAGGGTAAAAAAGCAGTAACGAGTTAAATGAAATCCCATGCTTCTCCGTCTTACAAATTCCCTTAAAATAAGTTGCATTTTTTAAGTTACTCAGTATACAAAACTACATACTGAGTCATTTTTGTGAAGAAACATTGGACTGGTGTTCAGCTGAGGAATAGTTCATAGTCAGCATTTGTACTCATAGCAGTAACTGTGGTTATGGTGACTACAAAGCATATTACAATTCCTTATGGNTATATCCAGAATGTGACTGCACACTCCTGGGCAACCTACTATCTGAGCTTGCTTGAACAGGTCAGTTGCTTGGAGGTGAGTAACAAGTGGTGTTCCCCAGGGCTCAGTACTGGGTCCAGTNTTATATACAAAGTATATGTTGTTTTCTACTAACAAAGACATGGAGATCTGTCTCCTTTCATTTTTGCATAGGCATGAAAGTAACTATGTTCTTAAAAAATAGAGAAGGAGATTTTTCAAATACAGAGTATGTTGTTTCACTGTCTACTGAAACAAGGCTTCTGAAATGGAGGCAAGCCTTCTTTTTCATATTATTTTGATTTTCTCCAGGAAGGGACTGAAAGAAATGAAAAATTAATTTGTGCAGCTTGATAAAGTAATTCAAATGTAAGAATTCCAGTCAGGCCTTGCAGACCAGATGGCTTTTAATTTTCTGGCAATGATGTTAATTGGAAGTCAGGATGTAAACTTCTTTTTTAATCAACTTTAGCCAACTGAGGTTTTTTTCTAATCATATAAACAGCTGCACACTGGAAGCATCTCAGCATCAGCGTTACATTGTACAGTACACATTAGGCAGGACAGGTAAAACCATAAAAACCAATAATCTTAAGTAAATTTGTAGACCACTGGTAACTAATTTAAAGACTTAAAAAATGAAAGTCTGGGGTTTTATGAATCTGACATCTTCCCTCTCCATTTCTGCAACAAAATTACTAAAAATCACAAAAAAAAAAACCTTGACATTTTTTTAGTCACTAAAACGTTATGTTCCTTGTTCAGCATAAAAAATTAAAAGCTTTGGTTCCCTATTATAAAATAAGTAGGTAAGAATTTTATAACTTTCTCTTTTTGGTACACTCTCAACAAATTATATACGTAGAATCTTAATTGTATTAGTAAGTTGGTGGTTTCACTAGTCTCTTTTTGAAACTGAAGAAAAAGTAGAGGATATATCTTGAAGTAAAAATGATGTTATAATATTAAAATAGGAATTTATTATAGGACAAAGCAAAACGAGGAGTGTACTTCAAAAGCTAGAAACAGGTTTTCACATTGGCCATAACAGTCATAATTCCAGAGGTTATTAATTGAAAGAAATAAATTGAATAACTAGTATCTAGCTCTGCTTTACACACTCTTTTTTCCTAGAAAGCCCAGAAAACCAGAACAATATTGCCTATTTGGATTACTTTCTTTGACAAACTTTGCACATTACTATGGTAATTAACGTAATATGGGACAAATACTTGTCATACTTGCAAAAGTGATCGGTATCATTTCAATACACTCTCATTTTTCCTCAGGTTATTTAGACTTAAGCTTAAGACTTTTTTGTCTCCTGGTTTATTATTTTATACATTTGCTACAATAGTGCAAAGAACTCCACTTTCCTGACCAGCCCTAAAATAAACACACAATATAAAGAAACCGATGTTTTTGTAAGCATGAGCAAATAGATACCATATTTCCTCCACTTAGAGCATTATAAATGCATGTTATCTTACGGAAAACATGAAAAATATGCCAGAAGGTGCATTCAAAATGAAAAATCAAAAAATGCATATATATTTTGCTTGCTGAAAATAGAAACATAAGCTAAAAGTACCATTAAATATTACATTAGCATCTTTTATTTTACCCCTGCAGCCTCCCAGTATCTCCAGTTTACTTTCACAATGGGGTTACCTACAGTTTTGCCAATAAATCATAGTGTTTAAAATGAAAAAAAAGCTCAAAATAAATATCATGCTACCTGTATATACGTGTGTGTCTCTGGCTCTGTGCAGATCCTTTCTCTCACCTGTTGTTTACCTGACAATTTTAAAAATTCTTGATTGGTATCAACAAAATATAGGTACATAAAATACATATTTTCAACATTTTTGTAAAAACTTCTGAGTAGAGATGAAATATTTCGCAAAAGTCCCAAGTGCAAAAAAAGTGCATAAATAAACTGTATTTTATAAGACATACAGAAATCCATCAAGCCTAAATAAAAATAAAAAAATCAAGTCCATAGGTCCTTTAAAGGCAAATCAATCATAGAAGCAAAAGTGGAAATCCAGATTTCACAAATGCTGTTTCAACAGAATCCTCATGAAGTTCAATAGGTATGGACGCATCTCGGAATTAACTTCAAACACATACCAGGCTGCAAAAGCACAGTCAGCAGTCAGGAGACGTGACTATTTCGCTGACCTCAGCACTCATGAGGCTGGATCTGAAATACGCTGGATCCAGCTTTAAGCCTACCCAGTACAAGAGGGTTGAGGACAAACTGTAGAGAGTCCAGCAGAGGAAGAGCCAGCAGTGTGGTCAGGGGCTGGAGCAAATGATGTTCAAAGGGGCGGCAGAGTTGGATGGGCTGGTTTGGCCTGGAGAAGAGAAGGCTCAGGCATGGGGGAAACTAATGTCGGTCTTCCATGACCTAGAGGGTGATTTTAGAGAAGAGAGACACAGATTCTTCTCAGAGATGCACAGTGAAAGGTCAAGAGGCAGCAATCATAAATTGTGCCAAGTGATAACTTGTTGGGCAAAGGGGAGAAATTCTTCCCATGAGTGTGGTCCAGGACTGGAAAGGGCTGTGTATGGAGGCTTGAGGGATCTCCATATCTGGGAAATCCAGTCAGGCTAGAAATGCATGTTATTCTGATTTCAGCTTATTCTGAAAATCTTAAACAAGCTCTTGCATAGATGTTCATATTTGATTTTCTAATCCCAGATGAAGTTGTAAAATGAAAAGATATTTTCAGTTGGTATAGGCAAGCTTTCATGTCATCCTTATTTTTTTCCAAATCATTCATTATTATTTACCAATGCATTGTAACAGCTTGTCCTCCAAGTCATGCTTTGGAAGATAAGCCCAGTCTGAAGCTTAGACTTTACAAATGTTCCACATCCTGAGGAATCTCATTTTCCAGTCCTGAATCTGTACTGGGTTTTCCTTACTCTATATAGAGAAACCTGATGTCAACCACCTGAATTACCAGAAAAGTTTATGTCTGTTTCTGAATCTGAACCATGTGGGTCAACTCCATCATTATTTAAATGCTGCTCTAATGAGGTCCTGTTTTGGAGCTGCTTTAGAATAAAATGTTTCAGTGAAGTTTTTGTTTAATAAGACATTAGCACTAGAAGAGAATTACACATTATTATTCTAGAAAAGAACTCCTATGACTAAACAATGAATTAGTAGTTACCAGAAGGCCAGCCGTATCCTGGGGTGCATCAAAAGAAGCATGGCCAGCAGGTCCAGGAAGGTGATTCTGCCCCTCTACTCTGCTCTCATGATACCACGCTTGGAATATTGCATCCAGCTCTCAACATAAAAAAGACATGGACCTGTTGGAGCGAGTCCAGAGGAGGGCCACAAAGATGATCAGAGGACTGGAGCACCTCTCCTATGAAGACAGGCTGAGAGAGTTGGGGTTGCTCATCCTGGAGAAGAGAAGACTCTGGGGAGACCTCCTTATAGCAGCTTTCCAGTATCTGGAGGGGGGCTACAAGAAGGCTGGAGACGGACTTTTTACAAGGACGTATCACAGAAGTGATAGGATGAGGGGTAAAGGATGCAAACCGAAAGAGAGGAGATCTAGAACACATAATAGGAAAAAATTTTTTACTGTGTGGGTGGTGAGGCACCGGAACAGGTTGCCCAGAGAAGTTGTGGAGGCCCCATCCCTGGAGGTGTTCAAGGCCAGGCTGGATGGGGCTTTGAGCAACCTGGTCTAGTGGAAGGTATCCCTCCCCATGGCAGGGGGGTTGGAACTAGATGATTTTTAAGGTCCCTTCTAACCTAAACCGTTCTCTGATTCTATGGTTCTATGATTTCTTTCATCTCACTGAATACTCAAAGAGTTGGGGTCATTAAATTGAACAAAAATAGAGCTTTTAGCTAGGTTTCTTGTAAAGTCATTATCACAGTTGTCAGCCACTTCTATCCAATTCTTGGCCCGACTCTTGAAAAACAATATTAATAGCACACTGTAACAGCTAGCAGTGGTCTGTGTCTATCCCTGTATCTCTTTGAACCAGCAGTTATTCAGAACGACTGTGCTGAAATCTGTTTGATAATCATTCATGATGGTTTCAGCATACAGATAAGAGGTAGCATCATGTCCGCGTGCTTCACATTAAAATATTACTACTTTAATAGGTCTCTGTTCCATGACATGTAACTATCTTAATTGCCATCTTTCCTTTACCCATTTACTATACTTCTGATATTGTCTTAGGTTGCTTATTTTTGGAAAATCAGAGGCATGACAACAGGATATTGAAGTTTTGTCCATATTGATGTCTAGAGTTAATTTAATTTTATTTGTGAATAGATGCTTCAGTTACTGAATCTGTCATCACTTATTACTGTAATTATTTGCAATTCACTTCATCTTGTCTTTCTTCACAATCAGATTTTTAAAAAATTAACTTGAATACAGATATTTGTTAGCAATGCTGCAGGCAGCCTTCATAAGGCAACTACCAATTAGATTACTTCAGATTTCCTTCTTTTTGTCAGCAAATGTTAGGTTTCTGTGGTGTGATCCTACATAACCCTGTATTATGATTAGAATATTATTCTAGCCAAGGGACAGCATCAAAGACATTGACTGAACCTTGCAAACTGAGATCTGTGACAATACCAACATTTTATTTTATAACACCTTCTATTTGTGTGTACAGAAATCTTTCACAGTAATGCTTAATACCATTAAGCTTAAAAGTATATATATTTTTAATATAAAAAAAATAAAAAATGTTTAAAATTGTAGTATGCTTTGATGATTTTTTCCTATGTTAAGTTTTTATTTACCATCACCAAATTTTCTGCTTCAAGCTGTACTCAGAGTTTGTAACTCACATCAAATTTTTTTAAAAAAAAAAAGACATTTTACAATTATTTGGAATGTAGATTAATTAATGTATATTGTATGAAATCCATACTTCCCTTAGTAATACTACAAGCAGGAGTACTTTTATTTTGTAGGATTTACTCAAAGTGGACAGCTGAAGAAAAATGTATTAAACAATCATCCTTTCACAATAATGACATAAGAATATCAAACTAATCAAAGTCTGCTTTTGTAGAAAAGTCTTCTAGCACTTAAAGCAATGAGGGTAAGGAAGATTAATTATTAAAGAACCTTTTTAAATGTCAGTCATAAAAATGCATTCTTGTATGGGCCTGCCCAGTAACAAAAAATTACCAAGCAAAATATTTAAAATAGTTTTGCAAAGCATTAATTCATCCTCCGATTGTTCCCTAACTCACGGGTGTAACACAAATGGTTTAAAACTTATATATTTCATATGCTTTTAAAATGTCTGGGTTTGTAATAGAATGTTAAAATGGAAAGTGAAAAGAATTCAAAACTACTTAGGATTTTTCACGGTTGTTTTTCATGCTTTTTCGTCTTGAATTCTCATGTAAAGGGAGCAACAGGAGGATTAGCAGTCCCCTGAAGGGCTAACTTACTTGATTCTCAGTATCAGTGAAGTAAGCAGTGATGTATTCAGTCTCCATGGATGCCGCATAAGCAGGCAAAAGGACCAGTAAATGAGAAAAATTTCTGAACACTTTAGGTAATTTATTTTTATCTGCTGGACTAGAGAAATCTCCATTTGGCTTGCATGATGTTCTCTTGCATTAGAAATGTTCTACTGCATTTTTGGTTACCATTCTTCATTGTCTGTGTTTCTCAGCTACACATTTCTGTTCGCAGCTTTCCGTCTGTTTGCTGAAAGGCTGAGGTGGAACTGCCAACAATATCTCCTGCTGATCCGAGTCCTCCACAGCTCTCAATCCCTTGTTTCTTCTGATCTTCCATTTCTTCTTTCAGCTTAGCCTTTCAAAAAATTTCTTATGAAATTATCCACTTATCTTCCATTCTATATATCTCCCTAAATAGTACCATCATAGGACAGCTGATGAACCAGGCCAAAGTCAACATTGCAGATGCAATGCACATATCTTGCTTCCCCTGCTCTTAAGAACAGTTCTCTTAGGTAAACTGTGGTGCTCAGACTGTGGTGCCAACTTTGATTTCATTTGATTCTTCTCTACAGAAAGGTCCATGTTGGACTGTGTCAGGACACCAGTCCTTAGCAGGATGTCCATAAGTCTGCCCACAAAGGACTCCCTTCAAAAGTGATCATACGGGGGCTGTGTGATCATGCAGACTCCTCACAGTCTCATTTCAGGCTAAGCCAGAAGAAATTATGAAAATAAAGTCAGCTATGTTAATCTACTGTTTCAGTGATATTGTACACATGCAAGAAAGACAGATTTACCAGCCATTTACAGAAATGCAATCTCGCCATCCATGGTTATTAGCACCACATCAAGAAAACAAATACTTTTGTTCCAATAAGGTAGTCATCATTCTTAAAAGCAGACAACAACCACTAGTGACTCATCAGCCTCTGGGTAGCAGCAGGATTCGTCTATAAGTACTGTACGGGTTATTCCAGCTTCACCTACATAATATTCACATCAGTATCCTACTTCTATTCCTTCAGTAATAACAAATGAAGTAATTTTTCATTTATACACATCTATGATAACTAATCCAGGGAAAGACATAATAGACATATTTGCAATATTCAGTATGCATTTTCTGATGTCTACCAGGTTGTATACTGTGTGCATTCCTCTAACTTGGGGATCTAAATAATATTTTTAAAGCTACATACATACACACATCTATGACAAACACAAATGCAATAACCACAAAAATTACTTTTAAAAATCTATTAACCACTAGAACCAAAATTCCAAAAATTCCATTATCGCAGAGTATATATTGTCCTTCATTTATGTTTTGCCTTTTTAAGGACACCTGTTCAAGAACACTACATTTTGATTCAGCATTTGATAACTCCACACTTCCTAGTTTTATTTTTTCATTATACTTCTCCCAAATATAGAAACTTTCAATTTGCAAGGAAACATAAAGAAAACACAAAGCAAAAACCAAAACACCCAAGTTAAGTTTCCAATTATCACTCGTGGTCTACAGAAAGAAGTAGCATATCTCCATTGCTGGACAAACTTGTATAAAACCTGCTAGTATTTATACAGATTCAGGGTCATTATGTGCAAGGAAGGAAAACTGATCTAGATAGCATAATACTTTTCAGCTGGATTCTGGTTCCAAGCGGGCAACCAAAGCTCCGAGCAATTGATTATCCTCCAATTCCTTTCTTTGTAAAGTGGAAGCAACATTGTTTTTCCACCATAGTTTCAAGTTCTGTTACATAGAAATTGTGCACTGGACACTAATCCAGAGCAATCAGTTCAGCTCAGTTTAAAAGTTTATGTTTGTCAGAAGCCAATGACTTTCACACTGCAGCGCTGCCTTGACAGGATACTAGTGAATTGGAGCTGAAAGTCTTTTGATCTGATAGTCCTCCAAGAATATCAGGTGTTACTAGACCTATCACAACAATTTCCAGGAACATAGAATGTGTTAGTGAAAGAAAGAAATTGCTGAACCAATTGGTGAAAATATTAGAGATTACCCTTTTTAGTGGTGTTAACAAAGAAAGAAAAAGTTTACTCCCTCATCTCCTCACTCTGTCCCAGGTATTAAGGGCTATATCGAACTGCCTTCCAGCACTAGACAGAAAAGCTTAAGTCCTTCAGGCTTCACCAAGCATGAAAACAGCATTCCAGTATGAGCCTTGCCATTTTGGGCTACCTTTGAATAACTTAAAATAATCCTGAAATCTCTTCAAAATGCTGGTCAGAACTAGTTTGGGAAGTAACAACTGCTGAAATGCAACTTTATTTTAAAAAAGTTTCTTCCATAATTTGTTTAATTTTATGATTGCAAATTTATTGTGTTCTTTCTAATGGCATATACTAACAATGATTCCTCATCTTGTCCTTGAGAGTTCAGTATACATGAATAAGACGAGAACAAATCTTACTCTCCACAGACCTCACAAGACATTATATGCTGCAATTTTTTTCCTCATTTCTGTCATTTCTATTAAAAGCTCCTAGGACAACAACTGTTATTTTTCAAGGTAGATCTGGCCCTATAGATCAGTGACGCAACAGCTGAGGAACAGGGCTATGCCATGAGTGGTATCTCCAGGGAGAATTTGACTGCATCATGACACTCCATCCTGGGATAATTCTGGGCCCGCAAACTGGCTGTCTGCCTTTCCCCTTCTTACTCTCTGCCATGCCAGGGACAATGGATCCACCTCTGTCTTACCCTCTAATATGCTGCTAACAGGCTGAAGGGTTTTTAAAATAGATGTTGGAAGAGTCCCTCTCTTCTAACATGGGGTTGGTTTTCTTTTGCTTTGTTGTAGAGAGCACAGTGGTAACTTTCTTAAAACTGTATCGTGCTTTCATTATAAACATTCCTATCTGAACACTATCCAGCTCTTTTTTCTGGGTACTATCCCATGTACTAAGACCTAGCTGCAATGTTCCCCTGCTCAGTGCTGAGGCAGTGTGATCTGAACCAGCAGATGAGATACCATGGAAAGGTGCCATGATATACTCACCCTGCACTGCTTATTCTCTCTTCTTGGTATCCAATGGCACTTCACCTGTTGATTGCTCTCTCAAGTGGTAGCTAGGTATTGCTAGCTACCACTTATGAGGAGAAGGAATGATCACATACCTTAGGAAACAAGAAAGGTACTCAAGTACAGCCTTCAAAATGAAATTCTGCATGGTGAGTTCAGATGAGCTGAAGAGAACTAAGGGGTAAGACGGACACACACCCCCTAGCTTCCCACTCACAGTCCTGGAAGAACTGTTTTACTAAACAACTGAATAGTAACTTAATACTTCTGATGTTATAACACCCAAAGAAGTATCAACTCCATAAAAGATATTAACAGTTGTGCCTACTGTCCTATAAATAATCATGCATGCAAATAACTAACAAATAAAAATATTTAAAAATACAAAGAGTTTGGTACTAATGTCAAGAACACAGCACTTGGCAAGAACACTTTCAAGTGATGCTCTTATATTGTAGCCATATATCCTTTAGCAGGTCACAGCAGTACAGAAAAATGAGCAAATGAAAACATAGATACCGGGGGTGGCGGAGGGAAGGGG
>VZSZ01004938.1:31336-69206 GCA_013398815.1 Ibidorhyncha struthersii
GGTCCAGAGGAGGGCCACAAAGATGATCAGAGGACTGGAGCACCTCTCCTATGAAGACAGGCTGAGAGAGTTGGGGCTGCTCATCCTGGAGAAGAGAAGACTCTGGGGAGACCTCCTTATAGCAGCTTTCCAGTATCTGAAGGGGGGGCTACAAGAAGGTTGGAGACGGACTTTTTACAAGGGCATGTAGTCATAGGACGAGGGGTAATGGCTTTGAACTGAAAGAGGGGAGATTTAGATTAGGTATTAGGAAAATATTCTTTACTGTGTGGGTGGTGAGACACTGGAACAGGTTGCCCAGAGGAGTTGTGGGTGCCCCATCCCTGGAAGTGTTCAGTGCCGGATTGGACAGGGCTTTGAGCAACCTGGTCTAGTGGAACGTGTACCTGCCTATGGAAGGGGGTTGGAACTATATGATCTTTAAGGTCTCTTCCAACCTAAACCATTCTATGATTCTATGATTTAAAAGCCGAATGTGCAGACTTTGCTGGAAAGTGTTCAAGTAGGTGAAAAAAAGATTACAATACTACCTTAACATCGTTTATTTTCCCCTTCTTCACCCTCCCAGTAGCATCACAACCACTTGAAAGTAAGGCCAAATTGTAAGAATCTATGTCAGGAACTAGATAGGAAAGAGGAACAGACTTTTCTAACACAGAATTGATGAGCAAGTTGTGGATATTCATTGTCTGAATGTAGGAACGTGACTGAAATCAGGAACCTAGATTCCTCACCTATTCAGCAGAGATAAGGGCACACTCACTCCCATCTTAGATACTGTGAATTGTCCTGGAGATTCCCCGGTTAGCAGGAAACGCAAGCTCCTAATCTGGGTATCTGAACAGAGTACCTCTGATATGACTGTCAATGATCCCTTCGCATTACGAAAGTGGCTGTATCCCAGGCAACTCTGTTTTGATACCTAAAAGTTCAACCTTCATTACTTTATCTGTTCATGGGAGCCATACACAAAATTCCATCATTTAGATAAATTACTTCAACAGAAATAGCAGATAGTTTGTCAGATTGTCAAATGAAACTATTGAGAAACCCATGAGATACATACCCTATATGTCTGGAAGGCCTCGGTGTGAATCCAGTAACAGAACCACGAACTAGAAAAGGTTCCTCAGTTTTATCTCACTGTTAAGGATTCTGTTAATCTTGCTCCATGATCAAATTAAGCCTTCTACTACCACTGCAGCCATATAATTCCTCTCACAAAGTAATCAAAATCAATTGTTCCAGCTCACCTATTTGGAAGTCTGCTCTGAAGTCTCACGTCCCTGACAATCATCTTATAGTCAGCCTAAATTCATTCCTGGCTACTCCATTCTTTTTGGTTTTGTACTGATAATTCCTTCAGTTTAACCAAGTCAGCCTAAATTCATTCCTGGCTACTCCATTCTTTTTGGTTTTGTACTGATAATTCCTTCAGTTTAACCAAGATTTTAGTCCTTCCTGGCTCTCAGACTTCATTTCTCCATTGCTATCACTTTTAATCTCCTCTTTAGGAGGATTCAGCAGCATGACATCGTATTACTGGTCCACATCATACTTTTTCCAGTATGGATAAATCTTTCTCAGACTTGAGTAATGAGAAATGTATAGTATATTCCAGCTGGTTGGTATTCCATTATACAAGACAACAGTATCTATTTCACAAATGGAAAAAGTTTGCCTGATGCATTCTAGAATCCCACTTTTCTTTTTCACAGCAACCTCATATTGTTAACTATAAGTGACCTACTAAAAGACTGAGGTCTGTCTTGTCTTCTGTACTTTGAAGTTGATAAGCCTGCAGTTTATAGCAGAAATATTTGCTATGAAGTACCCTATGTGCGTGACTTTTTATTTCAAGTTATTAAACTTCTTCCTGTTTCAGCTTGTCCACTAGGCCCCTAACATCTTCTCAGGATTTAATCATAGTCTTCCATTTATCGATGATGCCTCACGACTTAAAATAAATCAGGTCAGCCAAACCACAAAGGAAATCTTTGTGTAACCTCCCACCAACCTTACAGATATCACTCCAATAGAACCTGCTGTCTGTCCTTTAGATAATTCTTTGTCCAACTTGCAATTCTTAAAATGATCACTGCCTTCTCCACACTAACTAATCAACACATATGGGAAGTCAAATCAAATGTTCCAGTGAAGTCTGACTAGATTAAATCTATTGCATTTTCTTATCTAGAAAATGAATTTGGGAAGAAAGACAGCAGCTTAGAGCACTCCATTGCAAAGCAGCGATGCATTTTAATATTATTTTCTTTTTAACTGCATATTTTCTTTTTTTCCTTTAAAACATGGTTAGTGAACTGTCAGACACCATACTGCCCCCACCCTAAATGACAGGAAGCCAGTAATAATCTTTTTAAAACCAGCAATAATTCATATGTATAATGAAATCATAATTCAGGTACAACAAGCAAAACTATCTTTTATTTATTTAAACTTTTTAAGAACAATACACATTGGACACATCCATTTGGCAAACATGACAAGGAAGCAGAATATGGTATGAAAGCAGAGGTATGATTTTGCCTTTTTATACACTTTAACATTTTTAAATTCATTCTGTAGAAATTTTATTCTAGAAGAATATTTTCATTCACTCTTTAAAATTTAGTTTTATGTTTTTTTTCTACTCAATAGTGTTCTTTATAATTCAAAATTTTCTCATGCAGCTGAAACTTCAAACTTCTTGCAATAAAAGCATTAATAAAAGCACATCTTTCTGATACAGACATTTTATGACTTATACACAAAGTTTAGATTCAACTTACTTAAAAAAAGAAGTGTATGTATGTCTTTTCACTGTTTTTTGTCTGGATGCCAATATATCGTAGCACTCTTTGCATGTTATTACTATGTTCCTTCCCTATTTCAGAATGTTTGAATTCAAGGTTAACTTGAAAATTCCTCGGCTTATCTCAAACCCAAGAATTTGTAATTACAGCTCCTTAGGAATTCAGTTCACCTTTATTTAGTAAACATATGCATTCCACATGAACTCAATTTAGATATTGCTTTGTAGGAATTTTTATGTTATCTGTATATTTTGATAATTGTACATCTCTACAACAGCCAATTTCTACTCTGATATAAATAGATTGTGTTTGAAATATAATTTGCTTTCAAGTTGCACTATATATTTACCAACAACAATATGAATAGTAAATACACACTGTATTTTTAATAGTAAAAACACATATGTATTTTCCATTTTCATCACTCACTAGTGTTCCTAATTCCTTATAAGCTCTTCATTATACTTTCAAGAAGGCAGTCCGAGAACAGATCATATTACCCTACAAATTTCAAGTAGTGGGATTTTAAACCAAGTCTTTCTCAGATGTCAGTTGGACAAAAAGGCCTCAGCTATCTGACAGCTGTAAGTGAAACATTTAATGGAATACCACTGGCCATTCTAAGCCTTATACTGAGTTAAAGGCTAATACGCAGATTTAGTTGGAGTATGGCCACTTTTCCAAACTGGTCTTTTGATTGAAATGTACGTCAGTGGACTTTTAAATCCAGTGTGAGCCACTAGAATAGATTTCCTAGGGAAGCCTTCTTTAGATCTGTACAGATCGATATTTATGAGGCAGTAGAGTAAGACTCAAGAGTTAACTAAAGCATATTTATATTATATTAAGCTGTCTCATAATAATATTTGTATAATGGAAGTATTATAGCAAAAGTATATAATCAACTGCAGCGCATGCAGTGCACACAGCAAGCTTACATCCATGCTATTTGATGAGTGATTTAGCATCAGTGAATAAATTGTCAGAATGAAACTACAAATTAAACTTGTCTCTTTAGTAAGCTGTTGCAAACCACATGAGGTTCAAGAGTTACAAACTGTCCATTTCTGACACAAGCAACAACATCCTATGCTTTTCACCCCAGCAGTGAAAGGGGAGAGACTGGTAGTCTCATCCATTCAGCCTAGTGTAGGGTTTATAAAAATCTAACCATTGCTGCAGTTTCTCATGGACAACTGCAATTGTACCACTCAACTGATGAATATTCTTTGCTATAATTTTAAGACTTCTGCAAACACAGAAACATAGCACTTTTCAATTTAATGTCTTCTTATCTAAAAGTAGTTTACCATTTCCTCATTATTTTCCAGTTATTTTATACATCTGAGTCTTAATGAAGAGAAAAAGGAAGAAAGCAGAAATATGTTTTTCACCATATGTCACAGTGAAAATGGAAACTTCCTCCTCCACTTCCAAAGTTCACGTTAATTAAATAATGAAACAAAGAAAAAGAAAACACAGCTAAATGTCAACAGCTTTCATTTGCGTGACAGCTGAAGTGCTCTCCTGTGTCAACATAAAGCCTCGATTATTTTCAGACTGCATTACCTGCCACCTTTAATAAACGCTGGTCAAGCAAGGAGAGCTACAGCATGTACTGAATTTGGCAACAGCGTATCAGCAATTCATCCTAAGACCTGCAAATGTGCAGGACACAAGGAGGGCCTGCTCCAAAAAAAAAAAAATTCCAAATAACTTCCACAACAGTCTGCAAATATTCAGAAACTTAAAAATGGAAACCTTGCTCCAATGAGGACAGAATCGGTGTCACACTGTTGCACTATCATCCTAGAATCTTCTGTTTAGAAAAAGAAAATAAAATGAGACCTGAATTCTGGGATCTATTTTGTACATCTTAAAATTCAGTACCCCTTTGTTTCAAAGCAGCAAACACAATTTACTCTAAGTATCTTCAACGAAACTTCCATAATACTTTTCCTTTCAAAAAAGATCAAATTGATTTATTTAATTTGTTTTCTCTTAATGGTTTTACTATGCCAGAAGATAAGCATCTTCATCTGAATTGTAGAATCACTTCAAATCCTAGACATTCCCCTCACTGTTTTCCATAATTCACTATACCACAAATCTCATTGGTCATACACAGATCTTCGAACACAGAAGTATTATGTTTAATAAATATAAGTTTCTAAGGCTGATGTCATGAAATTTGCAACAGCATGAAAAAAAGATTGTGACTGTAGGCATAGGTACAGAGGGGCCTGCTGTTGAACTTCAATAGAATCTACACTTCATGTATCTGCTTATAAAATTTTCTGCAGTTCTTAAAACACAAATTTAGTGCTTGAGCTCTCAGTTTCTAGGAGCACTGAATGAGCACAGAGGAACAGATTTCTGGCACTACATAGAGTGCTGTAAAGATGTAACAACTGACTACAGCTCAACATGTGGGCAGGAACATCTATCATGCTGTGCTCACCTGAGAATCAGGCAATTAACTGCTAACGTGACATTTCTCACAGCCAATAAACAGACATGCTTACAAATATAATCCATTTTACATCCATTGAACCTGTTTAATGCAATAACATTACAAATTTACTTTTTATACAGATTTGTTATTTTAAAACACATTTTAAAAAAAACAACAGCACAATGTACTGTAGAGATAGCAGCGGGAGGAGGGGGATTGTTAGCCATTTGGGTAGGTTTGAGAGATAAAAATGTACAAAATCTGGACACAAATTTGTAGTGCCTTGTTGCAGAGCCCAAGATAAATTGCTTATCTCTGTCCATACAAGCATTCCCTATATTGACTAAATATTCACTTACTGTGAAACTGGAACTACACAAACTCAGTCCTGTAACTTTAAATATTGTCCTTTCCCCAAATTTAAGACTTCTTTAGCAATAGTATGCAAGCTTCCAGAAATTAACCTCTCAGAAAATCTCATGTATCCATTTTTGCATAGTTGAAAATGTTCAGGCAAGGTTCCCTAAAAACATTACACAACAATTTCACTGCAGCACAGGAATGTCAATGAACAGCCTCTTATTTATTTAGATTGTTGTTTTCATATAATCAATTTTTTGGGGTAATTTGTTTTATATTTATGTTCCAATAAGAAGTCCCAACTTTAAAAACATTTTCCCCCACTCTTCTATTTACCAAATGCTATAGTAAGCCATGTAACTTACTTTTACTGACTTTGCTGAAGACAGCTTCCTATATTCTGTTCTAGGACTTTGAAAACTTGCACTTTTTAGTACTTCATGAATGAGAGAAATGGTTAGAAACACAGTTTTGTTGTTTGAGTCTTTGTCTTTCCATGCTCCTGTTCACTAACCCAGCCAACAAATTAAAGTCTTTCCTACACAATCATCCCATGTGGTAGCCTTGTAACCTCTGACCACCAACTAAACACACGTCTTCAAACACATCTGCCATTGCTACTGTCAGTCCGTAATTTCAGAGTTTCTCACATCCTTACTGAAAGGATGCTTACAAAGTTATTTCTGTGTTGCCCTGGTGATGTCATGAATGTGCTTTTGTTTCTATAGCACCCAGAAAGTAATTCTTACATCAGAAGTAGACTTGGTTTTTGATAACACTGGACATCTGTGACAGACTGCTGTATAGGGAAGAACACAAAAACATTGTTTTGCTGAGATTTGTGTAAGCAAGCTTTTATTAGCTATTCCTCTGAGCTTTAATACCCGAACTTTTCACCTGAATTGTCACACCCAAACTTTTCCCCTCCATCCCAACATAGGCAAACTGCACACTTACTTTCCTTGGTCAGAAACACTTTTGTAACATGACTGTTTATTTTAAAGCCCCAGAAGGATTGGGGCAGGGGGAGGCAGTGAGTCATGGATAGAAAAATGCAGAAAGGAGTACTAATGCTTGAAGTAGTTGCCAGTATCCTTAACGCACAGCCTTGGGTACACACAAATGTGTTGGAATTAAAAGTGTGTTAGCAAATCGTTGTTCACTCTAGGATGCTTCAAGAGTCGCTATACCAGCATTCTTTCCTTTCCCCTCCCCCGTTCTTGTTCTTGGAAGTGAAGAGAGGATATTGAGCACACTGAAACAACCCCAGCAACATCTGTAGCTTTCATGTCTCCTTCAGGCTTTTCAGACTGAACAAGATTCAAATATTATGATGCTCATTCTCCTTGTAATGCAACTGTTTTCTTTTCTGGTCCATCAACTGTCTTCAAAATATTGACAGCGTGTCATTAACAAGTCTGCAGTCCCTGGCTGAAGAGACAGTTTTGCTTATGTATCTGCACTCAAAAAGCCCAAAAGACATCACACAACAACTTTTAAATTTAACTTGCATCAAGATTCTCCCATTCTTATTGACTCATACGTAAGGGACATCATCCTTTTGGCACCAATTTTATATCTACCTTATAAAAGTCAGTTGGGCATTCAATTGTACGTCTTCTGGTTACTACAACCAAGTAGCAAAAATTGTACAACAGGAAAAATTGTATTTTTGCCCTTTTAGAATAAATATTCTGGGTTTATAAAACTTCACCATTTCCAGAAAAGAAACATGTGCAAAGCTGCATAGGGGTTTTCCAGGCCACATGAAGTGTACCTTCCTCTGTCCCAGATTGCTCACTTTCTCTTCTGTAAATGACCCTTGACAAAAGCAATAAAGCAATTTTAAACATATCTTAACCTGCGGTCTAACAAAGCCCGGGGACTTTCTTTTGCCAGACCTTCAAGGCATATTGTAAAGCCAATAGATACTTTTCCTGAGGGAGGGGTTTAGTTCCAGGGGAAAGAATATCATTCAGCTCTGTGAAAGTAGTATTTTGGTATTCTTGACCATATGATATTTACTTTACTGCACTATTAATTTTTTTGTTTTCCTTAGTGATACTGTGATGGATGAATTGTATCATATTTATTCTTTCAGTTTATGCATCACAGCTATATTCGTTGTTCTTGGAACCAAAATAATGTTCTCTTTCCCAGACTCACTGCTTTTACTGTGGCTTCTCTATTACATCTCTATTCATTAATTCAACCTTAGAATAAAACAGTGGACTTGTTTTTTTAATTACTTTGCATTTACCATTTAGAGGAATTGCTCATGGAGAAATATAACCAGAGGAGAGGTTAAAGTTAAAATAGAGCCACAAACAGAAACTGGAACGGTAGAAGGAATTGTTATACAGTGAGGAATGGAATGACAACATGTGGTTAACTAAAGGAAAAATTAACAGAGGCATAGTACTTCTGAACACTGGGGAGGAGGGAGAGGAAGGCATAATTAGGAAAGAAATATCAAATAAATTTATTCCCTAATTTGCATCCCATTTTATCTTGACTGACGAAGTCCATTAGGTAGCAATTCAGCAAATGGCATTACGGTCAGCACAAGCTAGGTAATTAACATATATTTAATTCTAATTAGATTTCCTAGGGGAAAAAAATACTCAGTTTCTCTTTCCCTTTTCCATATGCACATACTTTTAGAGAAATACAAAATCCTATAATTGAAGAAAACAGGTGAAGATTTAAGACATACTCAGCCACAGTTAACATGTTGAGTCTTGTGATTGGAACAATCAAAATATGGCAGTTTGCTTTCCCAGCAAATTATGCAAGTCACACTTCATTCACTGTGCAGCACACTTGAGATCGATGTGCTTGCCATGACAATATATAAGCATTAGAGGTTCCAGTCCCTGCTTCTTCTGCTGGCAACTCATCCAAGAGCATAGCATTGTGGATTATTTAATGTAACAAAACAAGAATGAAAGAAACACTAGAGAACATTGTCAGTAGGAAAATAGAAAAAGGCAGGAATTTCACATCTCCATAATACCTTTTGCAAAGGCTGTAGGTAACTATTGAGAATTCTGACGTTATTAGCTATACAAAAAGTGCAAGACTACAGTGATTAACTAAACTTGGTATACAAAGTAATTGAAATTAATTACAGAAACCTAGTTGTTTTAATTTCTGTTCATCCACAGAGGAATCTCAAAGTGCTGACTTGTAGTTGACAGGATCACATCTGTTTTGTGTTATTTTACCTACTTTAATTAAATCTTGGTACCAAAATGCAGATGAAAAGTAAGAAGCAATCATGAAAATAGCATATGCTTGTAAAATAGCAACAGTTCTGATCAGACTTCTGATCCAGTGCCTGATTAAGGAAATATAAATGGTTAGGATTAAGGAAATATAAATGGTTAGCTGGGACTGCATCGCTACACAAGGTACTGCACAAACAATAAAACCAGAGGACAGTTTGGAAAATATGAAAAAGCACTTTCAATAGAAGTATTTATGACAGCTGTTATAACCATGTTCAAAAGTTGTGAGCGTTCCAATTATTTTCTATATGTTCCTATTACCTAGCAATCTAGATAGTACTTTTTTTTAAAACTTGCAATCTAGATAGTAACATAGTAACTTTTGATTCTATCAAGAGAAAACATGAAAAAGAAATTCAAGACAGTTATTTTATATCATTTTATGACCTGAGATTTTTCAGTCTCAAGTGATCCCAAAAGGCACGGGATGGAAAAGAACTATAAGATGGATAAGTATAAATGGATAAGTAACTATATAAGAACTATAAATGGATAAGTAACAGGTATCATTGTTGTCTCTCCTTTATACCAATTTAGTTTTGCTTAAAGGTGGGTAACATGCAGTACCATTCGATGATGTAAGAGAGGAAAAAAAAACAGGATTAATAAAAGTTTACATCAGATAGCTGTTTTATGATGCTTAAAGCTCAACAGTTTATGGCAAACAGCAGTACCTCTCCACAGTGAAAGCCTGCTAACCCTCATCAAAGTGTGGGTACTCGTTTAATATAAAAGTGATTTTCAGCCTTGCAGCATAGAATTTAAACTATTAAAAGTATCATCTTTTGACCTGAGGAGAATGTAGTTTGAAGAAAAATAAGCAAATGTTCAGAGCATGGAAGGAAAGTGGTGCAGCACAGATGCTAGAAGAAAACTGTAGCTATCTCCAAACTCCAGTTTTGGGTGGTATCTGGTGTTTTAAAATGATTCTGTATGCAAATGGAGTGAATTGCTAGATAGTGTGTAGAGTGAGATCATAGAGCAACCTGCAAAAGAAACCTGGAGAAAAGTTCAAGTAGAGCCATAACATCATGCTGGTTTTGTGATGGCCACTTCCACAACCCCTCACTCAAGTCTTATTAGAAAAACACACATTCTCTACAAAACATTATTATTCATTGCTTTATCTCATCTCATTTTCCGATGTAGTTTCTCTTTTTTCTTTCCTAGAACAACCCCTTCCAGGGATGGAGGAGCTGCCATTTCAAGAGACAAACACAGAAAGCCTAATTCCTCTATCAAGAGAGTATTTGGACCTAGATGATTGCTTTATTTTGAAAACTGCATAGCAAAACCCTTGAGACTTGGGCCTTTACTGTCGAGATTGTGCTGTTGAGCTGATTTCTTATGAAGGTACTAACAGCTGAAAAATGTTTCTAGCAGGAAGATTTTAAAGTTACCAAGAAAACTTCTAGCATTTTATTTCCTGAAGCAAAGCAGCCAAACAAGAGGCCAGAAGTAGATGCTTGTAGATACATAACAATTTGATAAAAAATTTTCCTCACTGTCCATGTATAAAGCCTTCCTCTCCCACCCTAGTTTGTTTCCCACCCTAGTTTGTTTGCTCTTATGGTACCATTCAGAAACTATTGTTACTGAGCAATATCTAGGTTTCAGCATGTATCATGTAATATAGATACAGATCTCTGCTGGGAAATAAATGATATCCAATGTTCTGCCCCAGAAAGAGATGGAAGTTGCCTATTAAGTGACATTTATGAAGAACATGCAGTGAAAAGAACATAGAAAAGACTGTGATAGTCTTTGTCTAAGTTTCAAACTTCATAAAAAAACCTCAAATACAAACTCAATAATTTATTTACCTAATAGGGAAATTAGGCAGTATTGCCTCTATGTATTTTCAACTGTTCACTTATGTTTTGAGGTCAGTTTTCTCAAGACATGGTAATTCAAAATTTATCAGAAAAAACACAGCATATATGTTGAAAAAAATATCCACCATCGCATACAAAAATTGATGTTTTTCTCAAACCCTTAGCCAAATATATTGAGTATGTTAGTTCATTTTTTAAAATCATGTTTCAACCAGTTATAGTTTGTATTTATTTAAGAGTATGCAAATTACCTAAGTGTCACTTTGATATTGCTGCATTGTCTTTTTTCAGGTGAGCCCTAATATTTTTTTTCAATTTTGTTTTTATTACTACTATTATATTTTGCAGCAAAACGTCCCAATTAGGATGATGTTATATGATCTGATAAGACAGCTAACAGAAATTGGCTCAGTTTACACATTGTAACAGATTAATTATTTTGGACATTGCATAATTGCTTTCTTTACCTTTCTGAATCTTACATAGGAAAGGAAGATGACTGGTCTAATATCCCATGCGAGACCCAAATAATGCTCTGAAGCAGCACATCTGCAGGTAGGACCATGAAATAGCTATAAGCAAGCCTGAAAAGCATAGGTGCAACCCAGCAGCTGGAGCAACTGCAAAGCTTGAAAGTGGTACCAAAGCAAGCCTGGTATTCAGGAGGGCCACATATCATAGTGAAAATCTNAGCCGAGTACAGAATAAGAAAAGCAGATAGATCTGAAAAACAAATAGTTGTCTAGAATGCAGGATCTGAGACAAAGTGCTCACCCTAGAGCAAGTTTGAACCTCCTTAATTCTTCCGCCTCAGGACTGACAAGGCAGAGGCTGGTAACTCACAAACTGTCTTTTGGAGGCATCAAAATAATGTTATTTTTGTTACAAGTCACTGAAAGTGTGGTGGGCTGGGACAATTTTAATTGGTTCTATGAAGACAGAAAGGGGAGGAACTGGAAAAATTCTAGTTATTCTGCATATTTAAATGTGAGAAAAATACAAATAACCGAAGTGGAACATAAAAGGACAGCTGTACAATTTTGTTCCCTTTGAGCTCTCTCTGTACAGGGACATGGAACAAACACCTTATAGGGTCTCATTTGATCTTTTGGGAATCACACTCAAGATCTATCTCCAAAGAATCAGCTGCAACCAACCCAACAGTTTCATCAAAAACCTTGGAAGCAGGTTTGTCTCCTACATTCACTTTGAAAATCAAAACATTTACATGAACGCAGCCGCAGCTCTGAACTGAGAGACCAGCATTTTATGGGGTCTTTTGCTACACAGGCTTGGCTAAAGATAATGCTGCTTGTCTCTTTCTGCTAACTGTGTTCTCAAACTGTATTGAAGATCTATCAAAAGATATGTTCTTTGAAACCTGATGAAGACCTTTTTTTGCTGAGAACAAAAATAAGAGAATGAATATTGTCAAGTGCTTTAAAATCCACAGCTAGATTGATTTAACTCTACAGAATTGCTACTGAGTAAATTAATATTAATTCAATACAGGTAAGATAAAAAGATTCCAGAAACCAGTTTGTCGAATATAATCATTAAAGGAATTTTATGAAAAGCAGAACTTCCCAAGAACTTGGACATTTTCTTCCTTTTCTGAAGCTGGATTTTGGTGCCAATCATGTCAAAGTTAAAAGGGGGGTGGGGTTGGGGGTGGAGAGGGAGAAAAGAAATGGTCAAACCGTATTTTCCAAGACCCTGCAGTGCTGAAGGAAATGGGCAAGAATCTGAAGATTTAATCAGCACTTTCATGGATAGGTTTCCCAGCCTCAAGTCACCAGAAGCATTTGCCCAGGGGCTACAGATCATGCAGCTTCCCTGTTCATAGGCTGGCAGGAGGAGAGTTTGCAGTGTTCCATCTGAGATGCTATATAAGGTAACCAAACAAGTTACTCTGAATGCAGTGCAGTAGGTTAGAGAAGCCTAATATTTTGTAGAAAAGCAAGTTTGCTATTAGCTGTTTTAAGGCCTATATTTGATATTTTTCTGAATATGTAATCATTTAAGGAAAGCTGATTATTGTGGTTTTTTTCGTTAAGGGCCTCCTGATATACCTTCGTAGCATGTACTTTCTGCATTTCTATGATGTGTATTTATGTGTGCAGACATGTATGTATACACAGGTAAAAGATGATATATGTTGCATGTGTCACAAGGAAAAAAAGTGTATAGCATACGTATATTGCACATATAATCACAGCTGTTCCTGAAGCCACAGCTAAAGGAGCACAACATGAATTGTCAAACTCCAATAACAGGAGAGCAGTCTAAGAGTTCAGCAACAGTTTTAATTCTGCTCTTGTCAAGTAATCCTTGCCAGAGAATTATCTGTGTTTTTCCATAACAACTTGCATGAAACCACCTCCATTTTCCACAAAAATGTCTAGCAAATTTTTCTGCCACTGACTGTACTATTTGTTCCCCTACAAACATCTTCCATGTAACTGCTTCTTACCACTCTTTAGTACTCTTAGCTGTTACATCTATCGTACTTCCAAATGCTTGACATTTGTATATTTCAATTAAAACTCTTTAATATTTATATTGCAAGTATGCCAAGAACCTCATTGTGCTGGAGAACCAGCTGTTCTAAACTTTGCAGGTACCTTGACAGACACAAGGATATTCACCAACCTGCAATTTAAAATAAGTGAAAGATAAGTAGGAAAGGAATGTACTTTAGGAAAGTAATTACACAATATTGCATATCCCTCCGTATATAGTGTGCATCAGTCACATGCTCATTCCCCTTATGTGCCCCTCAATCTATCAGCATCAGTCAGCCTTCTTCTAGGCACCATTTCAAAATTTGGTCTGAAAGAGTGAATCAGAAGATGCAGCAATCGCAAACTCAAGAGCCTGAAAGACCATCTTCATATTTAAAGAGAGAACAGTGTGGACAAACTCCATCATGGATTAGAAATACACAGTAATATATAGGTGGGAAAGAAAATTAGGGAGAGACCATGTTGTTTGATTCTGTAATACTAATATGGTTTAATTACATTATCCACCAACTTCATGCTTTTCCTCTACTCCCTTGACCACCAGCCTTTTTCGGTGTTCAGTGCAACGTGTAAGGTCCTGATCTTTATAGGTTCATTTAATTTTTTTTCACCTTATTACAAAGGCGAGAGCAGTTTCCCTCGACCAGCAAAAGCAAAAGGCTGGAGCCCGTTTCAGAGAACAAGAACTCATTTGGGGCAATTAGTAAGCAGTAAAACACAGAAGTAGGTATAATTCTCATACCAATGGCTGAGACCTCCCAACCCTTTCCACAAATAAGTGCCTGAACAATCCACTGTGCCTCTCGAAGATGGCTTGAATTCCAAAACTGGGTGGAAAGATTCAGAAGTGTAAAACTAATCTGTACTGCTAGGAAGATACAGCTTCACATGTAGACAATTATCCTTGGAGACAGGAAGAACTCGGACAGAAGATGCCAGTGACAATAATGTGCAAGGACTCCAAAAAGTAAAGACTCAGCTACACTTCATGTGTTTGCTAGTGCAGCTAGTGAGCTGTCATCTGCATAATTGTGGATGACATTTGAGTTACAGGTTAGACCTGTTACGTCCATTAGCATATATGTGGGGGTATTTTCATGTGCCAAACTGGTGCAATTGTAAGTCACAGACTTCTAAGTACTCCCCAAGCCTGAGACAAGGAGATAAGACTTGCTTCAAAAAGGCTTATCTAAGAAGGTAGGCAGGAGCTGAACCAGGAGATGAGTCATGAAAAAAGGAGAGAATGATGACAAAAGCATATGCATTAATGTCAGAAATATCAGAGGCAGAAGGAAGAAAAGCATGGAGAACAGATTTTGAGATCTGATCAGAATAGGATGGCTGGAAACATTAGTTGGAACATCTACGAAAGACTGGAGAGGGTGGAAGACAGAAAGGAAGAAATCCAGAATGAGTGGGAGGAAAGAAAGACATTTGCAATTGCTTTGTCTGGAATACACTAGTATCTTCCTGCTATGGAACCTTTTCTCTCACTCCAAATGATAATCCTACAATTAAAAGGGGATTGTTAAATGTACACATGTGAATACAGTAAATTAATCCATAACAATTTAATCATTAGTAATTGACTATAAAAAGGATTAATTTATTAGGGGTCAAACCCAGCCATACTTTGTCAGACTGGACTGTCAACACAGACATAAATTACTAATCCCTGTAGAATAAACAGCAGAAAACATGCAGAAAGAGTTAAAATTGCTCCAGGCACAACTTACTCTCTCTTCAAGCATTTTTTGTGCATCAGAAGCTGCTTTGCTTAAGGGAACTTGCTGCTTAAAATGTCTATTCTGCCAGGCAACCACAATAACTGGCATTAAGGGAAAAGCAACACCACTGAATGGGCTTCAGTTTGCCCTTTAGGAATGTCCCACCTTTGCCTTTTCTATCCCTTTTTTCATTTCAAAGGCTGTATTACAGATAGTGGGGGTGGAAGAAGGCAAAGAATATGTAATGTAATTGCTTCCCATTAATAAAGAATAGTTAGTCCAAGCAATCTTCCTCTAAGTATCCTTCTATCAGCTAATAAATGGACCTAACCATTGGCAATGAGAGAAAAATCAATTTATTTGGAAGTAATGCAAATTTATTATGAAAAATGCTTCTGGAACACTGCAAGCTTCTCCCATTTCTGTTGACAAATTGGTTACTTAGAACTATTGACCAAAAGCAAGGATTGCTGTTTGACAGAACTGCACTGTGACAGAAAGGGGCCTGGAACTGAACTTATTTTCAATTCCTTCACACTTTCTGTGAAGAACTACATGGCTCTATTCTTTGGTGTAGAGTATCTTACCCTACTGCTGAAAAGCTATTCTGTTTGGTGAGCAGAGGAGTCTAGGGGATTTAGCTGGGATAGACAGGATGACATTCCCTCTCCCTGACCATTTGCTTACAGGAGGAGCTGCGGACAAAAAACCCATGGCTCTGTGAGTCATAATCTAAGCAGAAATGAGCATAGGAATAAAGGAAGTCTTTAACTTCCTCATCACTCCCCCACATCATAAGCAAAGGTTATGACAATCTAGCCTTAAGTACTTCGGATGAAAACATCTCAGTGAGTCAGCTGTTTGCAAATAGCTCTCCGCCTTCCTTTGCGCTTCATCTCTACGGGTGCTCCGTATCTGCTTTGCATTCACATGAGTTCTGTCCCACCTCCTCCCTCCCACTCCCCACAACTTCTGCATGCAGCTAAGGTCTCAGAAGCTTTGCTGCAATCTCTCTGAGCATTCCCTTTTGAGGTCTAGCATCTTTTGATCCCATCAGTAGTCACAACTTTGCTTTTAAAGTTTTAATCATAGAATAAGACAGCCATTTTGTCTCCTGCTCGTGATCTGTAGTTTATCCAGAAGTTACAGTTCTTGAAAATACACCTTTTATATGTAATACTTTAATGAATTCAAAACGGTCTCACACTTCTAGTCTTTTACAGATATTTTTAAGTTAAAAGGCTGACCAAATACCGTTGAAGCACGCAGCAGCCTTTGTTCTTTACAATAACATAAATGCTCTAATTTTGTTTTCTGCACCCTGCTCTTTTTTTTGTTGTGGTTGAAGCTGTTGAAATTCCGCAGTTTAAGCAGGCCCAGTTGCTAAACATATCCTCTTGGTTCGTTTTTTTTTGCAATATAACTACTTTCTGATTTCACAAGAGTTGACTCACTTCTGACACAATGTTCCAAGATGAACACCCACATAGTGTAACATTCAGACTTCATTCTTTCCTCCACATATACTAGCACTCTCATTACCTGAAAGTAGAATCTTACTTCCTTTAACTGACCAAATATGCCTCCAGTATACTCCCATAGAAATCTGGTTATTATAAATTCTACTGAAAAGTTATTTACTATTGATGGTGTATTAATTGGCAGTTTGATTTTTAAAATACTAATTAATAATGTATTTCATCATGCTTTTTATAAAGAACAAATTATGTTGAAATTTGTAAAGCTGTCTGTAGCAATACCTTGGCTGTTCATCCAGTTATGAAAATAATATGAAGTCCTTCTAAAACGCAAATAATAAAGTTCAGTGCTTTATTATAAAAGTATTCCATAAAGCTTCTTTCCACAGCTGATCAGTACTAACTAAAATCCCTATCCTATACTAGAAGTGACTTTGTAAGGGGTGGGGGAGAGAACCAAATAAGACAGACAGAGTGAGGGAAAGACCAACATTTAGCTGTATTTTCAGAAGTACCAGATGGTAAGTCATGGAAGTTAAAGCAATAAAATACCTAGAGTATTCTAAGCAGGTCAAGACACCAGAAAAATAGACATTTCAGGAAAGGAGGAATTTATTTATGAGGAAACCATTAAAAGAAACAAAAAGCTACCTAAGGAAACTGACTAAGAGGGAGTAGACAAATAGTATGCACAGAGTGAAAGGACAAAAATGCAGACATCCTCCCTGAATGCTGTGAGCAAGAGTGAAAGAAAGAGCTGACTACTCTACAAACCCTTATTACAAAACACAGTTAAATGCAACTCCATAGGCTACCAACAGAAGAATGAATAGCAATGCTGTGTAAACCAGCCAGGGAGAGGGGTGGAGGACTAGCAGGATTATATATACTGTGCTGTCTGAGGACATGAAGTACAAGCAATGGAATAGAAATCTATTAGAGGAAGTTTAAAAATAGATATTAACAATATATTTTCAATTACAAGATCCCTTGCAAATGATTTTTTTTAAAAACAGTATTAGACGTATTGTCAGAAAAAAGGGGAATGTTAATAATGGCTTTTCTATCTGAAGTTTGTATTATTCTACAGTGCTAAACTAAGCTTCCGCTGGTTCATGATGCACAGTTAGTCTTACATTTCGTGAAAAAAACAAAATGTTCACACTAATGGGCAGGTTCATCTTCCATATTAGATAAATTATGTTCAGTGACATCTGAAACCACTGAACCAAGACTTTGATTGCCATGCTTCCAAGAAACATAAAAACGTCTTTGAAAGCTATGAAAAAAAAATCCCATGAAATAAAAATAAAAGCCGTATTCCATTTTTCTTTTTAAGATTATTCAGTTCACTGATGACATTTTTACTTATTCGTTACGTGTTCTTTTGATGAAATGACTGTTCTGGCAGACCTTGGATAACTTTGACAATGCAAATTCAAATTGACAAACATGTAGGAAGATACAAGATTTGATGTCACCATCATCTGATAGGAATTCCTTGGCTGTACTCAACAAGTGTAATGAGACACTTTTCCAAAGACACTTTTGTTCAAATAGGGCTACTATCCCCCTACGAGCAGTAGTCAAAGAATTGCTTAAACAGCATGCTACCACAAAGCCTAAAATAATTTCTTAGGGATTACATATTTTGCAGTTTAAAAACAACATACAAACAGTAAGAAACACTTTATACACACAGTTTAAAGAAAAATGGCCGCAGGTGGTTATGATTAAGTTCACACAGCAAGATGTGCTAGGATTTAACACCAGAAATAATGAAGTTGATTATGTAGGTTAAAAAATTCTATTTCAGGGCCTGAAATGTTCAGTATGTTTATTGACCTTTTATAACTTAATTTCACAAAATATATACTAGGACGTTTGTACTAAAATATGAACATCCTTTGAATTAATAAAGACGAGTATAATTGATAAAAATTCATTACGTTAACTTAAACTGAAACAATGCTGATCTTTTCCCCAAATTTGAACAAATCTTATTAGATCAGCTAACATTAAAATTTTATGCTTTATGGTATTTAAAAAAATTTATAGGCAGCCTCATACTTTACATAATTCCTCAGCAGGTCAGACAACAGCAACAGGGAAGCTTTATTAAGCTTTCTGAATACCTATTTTTAGTTTATTAAGACATATCAGGTTGTTTATTTGATCCACATATCAAACCCTGGCACCATGATGAGTTTAGCATCTTTCCCCCTATGGCTATACATACATATGCTGATAGCATGTACAGTAAAATTACAGGAAAGAAAATAAATTATACATAGGGAGAATTTTTTTTTAAAGAATTTCTTAAGAATAAGCCCAAGGAGCAACTGCTCCTAATAGCCAGGAGCTCAAGCAGATACAACCTGCCAGATTCAGGAAGCTCCACACCAGGGCTAGTCTAAGATATCTGCACTGCCTTCCCACACCTGAAAGAACAGGCAGGAACTTGAGGAATTCTGTATAAAATCAACTAAGTTCATCCTCTTGGTCCAACAACCAACCTCACTGGACTACTAAACTGAGGCAGCAAAGGGGATAAGGAAGACACACGAAGGTATTAGCGGCAACAAAGCAGAGGCAGCAGTCCCAATGTTGTTACAGGGCAAGGTGTAAAATACTCATGGGAAAATAAAAAATCGGGATCCAGACTGGTTTGGAATATTTCTCAGGTGCACTCTGTTTACATAAATGCTGGGAGCTCCTCAGAAAACAACGAAATACACCTGTATCGTCTGTCCTTGTAGATGCACACTAGAACTTTTCTCTCCAATTACCACTTATCAAAGCACTTAAAGTTTCCTTGTCTGTTTGGAGACAGGGCATATTCAACAGCTTAAACATAGCAGTAGCATGCTAGAAAGGAACACTCAGTTCTTTCCTGGGCCTGTAAAGCAGAGTCATTGGTATACCACACATTGCATACCACACATTAATGTTGTTCTATGAGCTTCTGGAAGACAGGAGGGGCTACAGCAGCATCCAAACCTCTCCATTTCAGTAGTACTCTAGGATACTGAGACATGTATATACATAGGACACAAAATGACCACAAAGACCAGAAAACAACCAAAATTAAGACTCATCTAAATCTAGGTATACATTATTAGTGTATTGCTTTATTGGTCTCCTGGAACATTACAGAGTCAACATTTCAACAATGCATTATCGAATCGAGTGCAGTCCCTGATACCAACATCTTTACAGGGGCATGCATTTATGACTGACTATATTATAGATAATATGTAAGCTTACATTTCAATCAATAGTAAAGAAAAAACTTATTTCTAATAACTGTGTAAAATACACTCTGAAAAATCGAATGTCTGAAAAAAATATCACTCAAAACATACTATTATTCAATAATCTTATCTCGTGTGCAAGTCACACATACATATATATTTAGGCTACTGATACAAGAATAGGGTACAATAAACAAAGATTTTATCACAGTTGCTGTCCTACTCAGAAGGTGGTATTTGAAAAACTAACAGAGCACTAAAGTAGTATGGAAGAATACTGATAATAAAAGTCAAAGCAAGGAAAAGAAAACCTTCTACTCACACTTTTGCTCCTCCCATGTAGAGTACAGGTATCCTTGTTCATGGTGTCTCTATGACTAAATCAGAAGTGTTCTGCAGGTTTCAAAGGAGAAGTTTTATCCCTTGACCATCCAGCTGTTATACTGAAAGGAAATTAATTTATCTTGTTAGCATCAAGGTCTTTTTGTACAACATCCAGGCATAAGCCACTGCTTCAGTGTGTAAAAGTTGCAAACATTCTAAGATCCAGTAAAGCATATGTTTCATGTATCACTAAATCATACATCACATACAGTTACCCTGAACCATATAACAAGCATATCCACAAACAGTACATGTTTTCCAGTCAATAAAAAATGCATGCCAACCCAAACAATTACAGAAGGTTATAGACTTCTGAGGCGCTGCTTTTTTGCTACAGCTGTTTAACTAGGTCTCAGCAGTATTGTTTGTAATAATGAAATAAGACTTCTTAGGTATTTTTAGCCAGTTTCTCAGTCTGAGGGTGTCTGTTAACTTACATACTATTCAGACCAGCAGACATATGCTAATTTTAGGGGAGGAAGGTCAGCTAGAGTAATTTTCAAATCCAGGTGCCTAAGGATGCTTAAACCATCAGTTGGGTACTTTCATATAGTTGTCAGAGTTTGACAAATTGGTCTTTGTATTATAATAATAACTAAGTAAAAGCCCTAGCAACTGATGATGGCACAGCACGACAGCTTTGAAAAGCAGCATTCATCAGCCTCTAGGTAAGTGCATAGCAGTAATCATGGAAGAGTAGAGTTAAAGGGAAATTCATATGCTCCAGGATCAGGCAGTTGAAAGATTTATATTTTCATTTGGGCAAGGTACATGTCTGCACGCATTTTTTTCCTTATCTCTGTCAGCCAAAGATGAGGTACAGTGCAATTTCTGACCAACAGAGCGCTTCTAGTAAAATCTCCTAATATATAATCAATAATACCAGCAAAATTACAGGTATGGCTTATTTCCCTTATAGTCAGGCACACCACTGATGCAGCTCGTATGAGTACAAGAAATATTTTCCCAGGTTAGGCATCATCCACACTAGCATAGTTTTGCTAGGGTAATGTACTGTTTTAAAATGACTGTTTTTGAGAATCTCTGAAGCCCAGCTCTGCCAAAACAGAAAATGAACACTGAAATGTCAGTGTGATACTAAGAGCCAAATATATTCACTCAGATATATGCACATACAGGTGTAGTTTCCTGCCCCCATAGGAGAACATCATGACCTGTGACAGATCTGAAAGTCTAGTTTTCCTTCCTAAGAAACCTACTCATCTCAATGCATGAGCAAGTCTCCAGCACACTACTTCAACTTTTTATTTGTTTTCTAAAACTCTGCCACTTCGTTCAGATAAATAATAAATGTGTTGATTATTTATGTATTTAATTATTTATAAGCAGCATCCAGTAACAGAGAAGCAAAGCCAACTGTTGAGGAAAGACCTATTTTTTTCCATATTTAATTATGATATATACAAATATTGTTGGTAGTTTTACAACAATGAAATAGAGGTTCTACACTTCCTTGCGGTCATGCTGGATACCCTTCAGGCTAACCACGTTAGCCTCTGCCCCAGTGTGATGGAGTTATAGTTGCTTCCTCCCTATCAATTGGCTTCATCAACCACTATTTACAAAGGTGAAACAAATTCTGGCATTGATTTTGTATCACTGGCCAGAACCTGTGCCCACAGGTATACAGTTGGGTCTAGTCTGGCAGTTCTTGAGGGTAGTGCTGTCTGGCATATATACACCCTTACGTTGTAACTGACATTATGGGTCAGCGTTATGGATTACATTCATGTTAGGGGCCACACAAACAAGTCTATTGGACTGATTGGCGAGATGAAGTGGTTGTCAGAAACATCAGAGACCACAAGAGACTGGTGGAAGAGGAAATTGGTTTGAGTGGACTGGAGTTTATGAACTCAGAAACTGATGGTTTGGAATGGTGTCACCCTTCCACCTGGAATGACAGTGTGGCCTGGCTTCCAGAAGTGTGTGTAGTGCCTACCTCTCTGAGTCTCAGGGGCACTACCATCAGCCCATGCTCAATGAAGGCAGAGAGTGAGGAGGGGGAGGAATCCTGGCTCCCAGGAGCCATGGCTTAATTTTCTCCATTGCCAGCAACACCAATCCTCGCTACCAGTGGAGGTTTGCCAGCCAAGGGTTCACCAGTTGTGAAGGTCCCAGGCAGAAAGCCATCAGGTCCATGCTGTGGGAACTGGACTTGGGACTGATTGAACATCTAAGAGAGCACATGGGAAGAGAAAGACCTTATTCCAGCATTCCCTGGAATCCACTGAAAAAAGCGAAAGCAGTATGTGTATTTTTTCTGCACATAAGTGACAGAGTGTTTATGCGAGAAACCTAAGAATCACATCAGTAGATTTGGGAGCACATAGGAGGTCAGTAGTGGAGACTGCACTGAAAAAAAACTCACAAGATCTTAATGAATTTGGGGGATATTGTTATAGGCTTTCCTTAAGAGAATTTACATTCCTAGAAAACTATCTTCTTATAAATTATTCATATATTATTCATATACTCTATCTAACATGAATATATAAAGGTATACAGAAAAGCCATATCTATCTAAGTTTTGTAGAAAGAAAAATGAATTTTCAGTGACAAGTGTTCTACTTGTAACACCTACATGGAAATCAGTATCCACCAAAGAGGATCTTCAGATACTGTTTCTATTTAGAATAGCTACACAATGAAATGAACACAAAAGTAAATAAATCATTGCTTAATCCATTCCAGCAATGCTCAAAATACACACAAGAGAAAAATATTCTTAGCTAATGCAAGCAGTTAATACATTTAGACAAAATTCACAGAAGTCACATAAAATATCTGGGACTATATATGAAACCAAAGTACAAGTTTATGGCTTTAACTCAGGAAAGCAGTAGTAGCACATTAAACGGGGGTCAATTATTTCTTTCCCATATTAAGAGACTTCCTGTCTCAAACATTTTCAGTCATGTTTGTACCAACATCTGTAAGGTACAAATCCATACCACAGCCAGAAAGCAGGATAGCGGAGCTCTTTCAGAATACAACAGAAAAACAAAAGCTATTAATTGCTAGGGTGAAGTTTGAAGAGATTACTTCTTGCCCAATGTACATTTCATCAGAGACTGAAGAACATTCCCTGATCACTATTTTTGTGTGGATGTAACACCTAGAATCATCACATGACATTGCAAGAAAAGACCTTACTGAACTAGCCAAGAGGTGCTTCCAGCAGCCAGTCTGGTGCAGTTTATTTTAACAGGGACATGAGTCATACAGAAAGAAACCCTACTTTCAGATGTTTAAAGCTTCCTAAGTCTTCATTCAAAACACTATGAACCTTATTACTGTTGAACATGACAAATATGACCAAAATATTAGCCAAAGAAATAGTACAAACGGAAGGTATTCATACTGGACTTCAAGCAGAACCATATATATATATGCTTTTATTTCATCTCCATAGTCATTAAGCCTTAATACTTGCTATTCATATATAAGCTGTCAAACACAATAAAGATGGGGGGAAAAAAGCTAGTAACTTCAAATTGAAGATTTTTCTCATATTGCTTGGGTTTTAAACAATAGAGGGCAATTAAAATGCAAACGCTTCTACTGAGTTGGTAGCTCAATTAAAAAACATTTTTATTTTTCTGAACAGGAGATTAAGAGATGACAAAATAAATAAAAACAAGTTCCTATTTCTGTTCTGTTTCTAGCTGTATGTTTTCACCAATCTTTCAAGATATTTGCATGGAGTGGAGGTCCATTGAGCAAACCAGCATAT
Source organism: Ibidorhyncha struthersii (assembly GCA_013398815.1). Lineage (NCBI taxonomy): Eukaryota > Metazoa > Chordata > Aves > Charadriiformes > Charadriidae > Ibidorhyncha > Ibidorhyncha struthersii. Next base: position 55,215 of record VZSZ01004938.1, read on the forward strand.
TCACACAAAACAAAACACTGTCATTCACTTCAGGAAATTCTAAGTTTAGAAAAAAAACCCAAACAGATAAATATTCAAAGAGGAGAAATGAAAAACAACAAAAAATTTAGCCAGACTGCTTCCAGGGTGAATCAGAAGATTTTAAAAGTAAATAAGCGAAGTTCTTGTAACATCTAGGATATTACTGTTGTTTGATTGTTTGTTTGTATATATCTTCACAGAAGCAGCATATTTTCTTTAAAAAGAGCTATAGATCACTGTAAAATAATCCTTGCTACACAACTGATGGACTTGTATTCTTTCTGCTTGCCAGATAGTGTTACATTCCTTTAATTTTATTTATTTTTCAAAAACATTCACTAAAATTTGCACAGGCATATGTTAAACTAGCCAGGAAGCTCTTACGTTGTTTTAATATTTATGATTTCACCATGGAGTGTTTAACACTTGGGTACAACAGCTGCCCATCCACCCTCTACCAGGAACTTAACAAACAGAAATTAAGGTGAAGACATTGTCTTTCATGAGGAGCTAATACTCTGCATGCCTTATATATTGTGCTTGCCTACTCTCACACACATAAGTTTAAGTTTTGCTACATGAAGTACTTAACTAAAACCTGAGCAAAGGGATTTCAATATATGAATCCAGAACGAAGTGATTTTGGAGAGCAGACTGCTGGCAGCTAGCAAGAATATGGTACTACTTACTATTTTACTAAATCTGACTCTAAAGGCATCTGTGTCTGCATCAGAGCTGTGTTTAATAAAATATAGCTCTAGGCTTAAGTTTTTTCTCCTTTCTGGTTGACAATACAAATGTTACACTTTATCATTTTGAAACATTCATGATCTAGAAAGATTTTAAACAGTGATTTAGGTTGCCAGTTGCTGCCAAAAATCTTTCTATAAAAGGTGTAACAAAGATTTAAGATATGGCTTATTGTCTGTTGCCACCCAACATCCATAAGCATAAATGAGATGAAGAACTCATATTGTTTATCTCTGAAGTCTCTATTTCTGAGCAGTTCTGGGCTGATAAGGTAACCAAAATTCTTTCAGTAAAAAGATAGGAAAAAAAGCACATCATCATACACGATTAGAGATCTGCTGAATGATCTGCTTGTCTCTCTAATCTGCTGTAAGAGACTTGGCACTGCTCTGAAAAAGTATGTTGTTTACAGATTTTAATCTCAGAGACAAGCAAAGCACAGTCCCTTTACAACAAGTGAGGGTAAAAATCCAAAAGGCCTGAGCTTCCCTCTGCAGTGTATGACTCATTCAGTGGCCAGGACCGATTCTGGAACACTTTAATGTTGGCTTGTTTAATTTCAGTTGGAGTGGCTGTTTAGGGACATTGCTCTTCTGCAGCACAAGAACATACAAAAGAAAAAAGCTGAAACAAAAGAGCAAAGACACTCCAACGAATCTGCTAAGCCACAGTGATGAAATTTTCAAAAGCAACAGGCTGTGAAAGACCTAGACAACTGGAACAGGTGTGAAAGAAAGGCAAAAGCATGAGGAAAGAGATTCCAAAATAAGAATACAATTAGATCCATCTTTTTCCAGAACACATGTTCAATTTTTATTCATTCCTCCTATGCTAAGCAAGACACGGTGTTTCTCTAGTTATTATGATTAAGTAGGAAAAAACAGCTTGTTTTTTCAGGCTATTACTGAGATATGAGAAATCTATAATCAAGAGAGACCTGTGCAAATAAATACTTCAATATTCAAGGCCAAAGGTATCCCTATTATCATACTACTAGCCATTTATTTCCTTAACCATCTGGTAAATCATAACCCAGAAATCAGTCAAACTTGCCTAGCTAGACTAGCTTTTACCTCCTTTCATTCAATATGACATATTTTCTCTATAGTCTGCTTCACATTGTAGGCATTTTTCAAAACCATGGATACCTTAAAAACAGAGAGAAAGCAATTTAAATAATAAAGTGCAATGTAATGTTTAAAGCAAATTAGTTCCATCATTCTGCAGAAAACAAATATCCAGAAACTGATGTTGAAAATTAAATGACTGCCAAAATATCAGGTATTTTAATTTGTTTTAGAATAGTGGAACTTATATGGAATGTCATAATATCAAATAATGTAAACAACATCTCTGTTTATATGCATTTACACTGTTTTTAAAAAAGTATAATTAGCATGAGTGTGAATGTTCCACATTCTTCCCATTTGGCTAAATGAAGAGCAATCAATAACATGAATGTTGTAGCAAAAAAAATTCAATGTTACATCAGTCAAAAAATTTCCTGTTCCTACAATAAGGTCTTTTGTTAGCATGAATGACATGTAGACAATCTCTCCAATGGAGAAAAAAGGAATTTTGACATTGATCCATGTAATGTCAAAATTTCATTTCAGTAGAACAGACATGAACTCTTGTCACACTTGCAGAAAACTGTATTTTCAGACATTTTTCTTTAATTTTTCAACAGGAAACAGTATTTAATATTATTCACTGTAACAATAATGCTTCTGCAAGTATTAATCACAAATCCAGCAATCAGCTAACAGGAATATTTTTACTGTCAGCCCATGATTCTGTACTGTACCCTTTTTTTTTTCAGATGCAAATTCCCAAGATCTTATTGAACAAAATTAAGCAATACTGGAGAATTACTTTCCTATATACTTTCTCCAGCAATTGAAATGCAGGTTATGAGAACAATTTTTCAGGAAATTTTTGCACCCTATGCAAGAAGAAGCAGCCTTCTATTTTCAGAAGTTCTTTGAGAAGGCATATTACTGTATTGCTACAATGCAATTATTCATGTCAGACAATTCTGAGGACTCACTACTAGAAATGTCATTAATCACAGCTGCGTATTGGACAATGAAGATTAGCCAGAAGGATACTGGGTTTTAAAAAAAAAAAATGGAGTAAAATTACTGTAGCAGGTTATAAAACATAGAGGAATGTAAAGATACTCCTATTGCTACATTATCTATTTCTTTCTTTGGATAAAGTTACAAAGCCTAGTTTTCTGGAGACAGGGAATATGATTTTAGCAGAATACAGCATGACCTCTAGGGGGACACTAAAGTCCACTTAGTGCCTCTTTCTTTTTTTTTTTTTTTAATAACTTCCATCCATCCAGAAGTAAGTGCCCAGCATTTATGGCAGAAAAATGCTTTAGAACAGAAAGACAGAGATGTGAAAGCTGGGAACTCAGTTAGGCATTTGGGCTGGGGAGGGGGCATGAAGAGGTAATTTTGGGTAAGAATATTTCCACCAAATATATTTTCCTTATGATTGTATATTTGATAACTGCATTTATAAACTTACAGACCAATTGCTAGTATTCTATTCGTCACTTTTATGTGTCAGCACTGAGGACTCACAACCAGGAACTTGGGCTGGCTCACTCCTAGGGACCTTATCAAGACTGAACTAAACAAGATAGGCCTTCCTAAAGTATGTGCAGCCTTATTACATGTACAAGTCTAACTACCAAGCGTGACCACAAGAAAAGAAGTGCATGTTCCCCTTTAACACACTGAGAAAAATCTCATCTAATTTTAAAATCGAGTAACATTTTTCCTTTTTTTTTTCTTCAATCTTTTTCTCATGCTGCAAACAGTCCAAAGGAAGACAGAAAATATTAGAGAGACTAAATCACAAAGTATTTTTTCTCTGGACCTCTGCCTCTTCTGGCAGAGAGGAAGTAAGTGTAGCATTACCTATCAGTGCTTTTGATAATATAAAGCTAACTTCTACTTAAATAGAGTTTTAGCTAAAAGAATGTCATCTTTCATTGTCAGGGAAGTCTTCTTCATACATGTGAAATACATGTTTGACATTGGCTTACATCAACCTATGTCTGGCCTGACAATTTAGACATTGTCTGGCACCAAGGCTTGTCAGCCTGCATCCAAAACACTAAATTTAGCCTCAAAACCAGTATGGCAGCACGCGTACCATGTACTGTGTGGAGAACTCCCTGCCTGCCCCAGCTCCCAAACTACCACAGCTGCCCAGGAGCGCACCAGCGGGCCAGAGCTGAACCAGGCCAGGAACTACTCTGTGAACAGAACAGCAGAGGCCATTGCAGCTCCCTGTCACCACTCGCCTACCTTTTTCATTCTTTCTATGTAGGCTGTTGGGTGTAAAACAGCAGGGTTTAAGGAGCCGGAGGGGCAGCAGCAGTGCCTTATGTGGGAGGCAGCGGCAGCCGGCTGCCCTGCAGGCCCCAGGCCTCAGCCCGCCCGAGGGGGCTGGAGGTGCTGTGGGAGAGGTGGCCGGAGAAAGGAGACACTTTATCCCAAGGGGTGCCCCTCTGAGGGGACCACAGCCCATGGGAAACCTGCACTGGAGAGAGGACACCTTCCTGCAGGGACTGCACCCACAACATACCGGGAACACCCCTGAGGGACCGTCGTCATTCTCCCTCAAGAAATCTGTTTCATGGCCTAAACTGCCCTGGTCGCCTAATGATTTCTCATCCCGAATCATCCGTGTCACTCTTCGGAACCCACTCCATCCCACCGTACTTGGAGAGGCTTCCTTCTTTCACAAACTCTTTGAATATTACACGTGCAAGAGAATACCACGCCTGTCCTGGCACTGCACACAACATGGTGAATAGCACCCAGGCCAGGCACTGCCAGCCCCAGGTTTCCGCCTGTTGGAGAATGACTGTTCTAAGGATGCTTTCTTTTTAATGGAGGAACTGACTTAAAATAGCTGTAATACACTGGAAGTTCTCAAACATGCACATATCCTCCTAGCACTGGATGGATACTACATTTATTTAACAAAGATGGGTGCACTTCAAGATGTCTGACCCGAACCTCCCACACTGCTCAACAGGCAGGTGGTCCTGGCACATACACACCAGCATAATGACAGTCCCTGCTTTGTTTTCTGCTGGTTTTGACACAATTCTTAACATTTCCGCTTCCTCCTTGACCTCTGAGCATCAAGCTAACATATTGATACAACTGTTTACTTTTGCCCAAAAACCTCATTTCTATGGAACAATATTCAGTCAGAGTCCATCATGCAAGTTTAAGCTTGCACCCCTCCCACCATGTGCATCACTTTGCATTTCGTTTTAGATTTCATCTGCTATTTTATCACGTTCTACAGTTTTGCAATTTTACATAGTAGTCTTTAGCACCATGAATAGCTTAGTATCAGCAAACTTTTTTCCCAAATCATTTTTAGTATATAGAACAGAACAAAGCTCTTCTTCCTGGCATGCTCACATTTCAGAGTTAGTAATTAATCTATTTAATTCCAGGACTCTTTTAGAACTGTTTTGTCAATTGTCCTGGTCCAATTTACCTGTTTATTTAATAAGCTCTTCTGTTACCCAAATCTGGGGCAGATCATTTGACATTTCTTACCAAAAAAAAAAAAAAAAATCTATCAAAAAAGTTTTTACAAGATCTCCTGTATTAAGCCTTTGCCAAATGTTCCTTTAATCCTAGTTATGTGCCTGCGATCCCTCTAGCTGACTTAGTGATCTGGAAGAGGTTTCTTAGCAGATTTTTAAAGCTTCATACCTTTGTTCCTATTGCCCTTCTTTGGTCTTCCTCATTGCATTTTTATATGTACCTTGTCAGATTTTACAATGTTTTCTATTTTCATCATTTGGGCAAAACTTCAACTTTTTGAAGGATGTCTTTTCTTTTCAAAGACTGTCTTTATCTTACTATTTCACCATGTCATCTTTCTTTCACTTTCTAAAAAACTGCAAACTATGTATTCATATTTTACCAAGTGTTTTTCTTGGGTTTCTACTAATTGTATGAAAAAAAATGTTTATTTTTATAGAACATGTCCTTTTTCTTCTTTACTGTGTCTAATAATAATGGCACAGTTTCTTCTGTCCTTTCAAACTTCCTATTTGATAAAAATTTTCTAACTCTCCTTTTCTTCAGAGATATAAAAATTACCTAGGTGAATGCATCATTTTGAAAGGTGTTCTTTCAGAACTATCTGCTTTCCCTGACTGTTGAATTTAAAACCTCAGATATAACTCAACCTCAAAGGGTTTAAAACCTTAGTATAACATCTTGATATGTTACCTGCTTCCTTTGAGGTTCAAATAAAGTCTGTCCCTCTAAAAAGAGTTCTTCTTTTCTAGAAGCATAGATCACTCACATTCTTATACTGCTTTCTCATCCATGTGATGACAGGCTGAGAGAGTTGGGGTTATTCAGCCTGGAGAAAAGAAGGCTCCAGGGAGACCTTGTAGCGGCCTTCCGGTACCTAAAGGGGGCCTACAGGAGAGCTGGGAAGGACTTTTTACAAGGACATGTAGTGATAGGACGAAGGGGAATGGCTTCAAACTGGAAGAAGGGAAATTTAGATTAGATAGAAGAAATTTTTCACTTTGAGGGTGGTAAGGCACTGGAACAGGCTGCCCAGAGAAGTTGTGGAAGCTCCATCCCTGGAGGTGTTTAAGGCCAGGCTGGATGGTGCTTTGAGAAACCTGGTCTAGTGGGAGGTGTCCCTGCCCATGGCAGGGGGGTTGGGACTAGGTGATCTTCAAGGTCCCTTCCAACCTAAACCTTTCTATGATTCTATGAAACTTTGGCCCTGTGCTTCTCCTTGCTGTTCGGCACACAATACGGGATGCACTTTAGAGGATACCACAGCAAAGATGGAGTATTACTTATACAACATTTGAAATCTTTTTCTGGAAGCGTTCACGCTTTCCCCATCTCATCATACACTCATTTGAATAAAGGATAGCAATAACACCATTTCAGAATAACACAGACACCTTTTCTTTCTATTATAACTACATCTGTTAGAATTTACTGATGTAGTTCTAGCACACAAAATTCGTATTTGATACTTTAATTTAAAAATAGCACATTCTCCGTATAAAAGTCAGCATATGCTATCCCCTTTTAAAATGTTTTAACTACCACAAGACACCAGCAATTGTTTACTTTCCGTCTTCCACCCATGCCATGCATTCACACTGTGACTTTACAGAGCAACTCAGTGTCCCCTTTTGTATGCTGGTTTTTGTTTCTTCTACAGGCAGCACTAACATTCACCTGTGCCTCACAGTACTATAATTTTGTCACATTCTATGCTTTTCTAAAACCCATCATAATTTCCCTCCTTCTGTTCACATTTGCTACTGCATATATTTCCTATTTTATATAGTTCAAGTTTATTAAAAATTAATCCCTGCACCCCAAGCTACTCAAATTTATGCTATTATCATTTCATGGCATTTCCAGAGGAACAGATCCAAACTGAAGTGGTAGCGAGGCACTCAAACTCAAAATTTGGGTCTGTGTCAAAACATATAACATACTGCATACAAATGACTGTTTAGAGAGAGCTGTGTGATCCAAGTGACAAACCCTTGAAACCAGCTATGCCAGGCTAACAGTTTTACCATTTAAGGCAGATGTTTGCAAGTATGAATTCTTCATACAGGTGAGAGCTGGGAACAGATGAAGAGATTTGTAGAAAGCTAGAAATAAAACCTTTAAGTATGATAATTTTCTGCTTCATATTTGAATAAAATCTTGCCATGGGAGCAATACAGTAAAATCAAAGCTGGTAAGCCTAACAGTAAATTGAGAGAGCAACCTTGTTGGCTATGATTTTAATACTATTTTGTCTAATAGTGAAACACACAGTTAGGAGACCTTGTACAGTAGACAGACCCTTGAACATGTCTGCTCCAGGAAAACCTTCTGCTTTATATTCCGGTCATATGCCAATGACTGTCAAGGTCAAATTGTTAATCCCTAGTTTGTGAACCCTAAACATAAAAATATTAGTGACAAGGATCTTGGCTTTCATAAAATAAGATACCTGTGTATCTTTTGATGATCTGCCATCGTTTATTTAAAGTATATCAAAAATTAGAAGTATGTTACTATGAAATTACTTGGGGTGACTGAAAATGAGCTGTCCTCAAGTTTCATAAACCTGAATTTGAAAGGTTAGTATTCTATAATATTAGACTGAGAATGTGTACAAAATACAAATTTATGTTGTTCTTACTTTGGCTGAATTTAATTGAAGGAGACTGGAGCTAAAAATTAATCTGTTTAAACCGCTGTTCAATATTTCAAAAATATACATAATTTTTAGTACAAATGCTAGACTTCTATTATGTGACAAATTTAACTTACTTTTTATTTTGTTTACAGTCTGTCAATGGAAGACAACTTTCTTATGGAAGAGGAGTTAGTATGATCTAAAAGAGAAACAGAAGAATCTTCACAGTGTAGTTAAAATACTGTTTTCTGAATACAAAAGCAATCCATTTGCTACAGCAAAAACAGTATTTGGATTGAAAGTATTTGGATGAAGTGCAAAAGAAAAAAGTAAAAAACAAAACAAAACACAAAAGAAATCCAAGAAGAAATTTGTGTCTATGTCCACAGTCTAATCTAGTATTTTGGATTTTCATACCTTTTTATATTCAGCTGGACAGCAGTTTTCACGGACACAGTGTAGCACTGGCTTTGTGACATCTTAACTTTTATCATCTCCAGTACTGCAGATAAGATTTCTCTTAGCTTAAGATAAACTCCAGGACAAGCATTTGATTTTGGATACAGAAAAGATAAGTCTAAAGCTTTATCTCCACAGTCCCAGAAAAGGCTGAAACACCTTCTATTAGATTGGATTTTTCTCCCTTTCCTTTTCTGGCAGAAGAAAGAGAGCAATTGAGAAACATACATAGGACTCAGTTTGCCATTTCTTATTTAAAAATCCTGACTGCTTCTTTTGGAGTTTTGATTCTGGGAAGAAAGTGAAAACAATTCCATGTATAGGGTATACCGAAATAATCACAGAAGCCATGAGAAATCAAAGCCATCACCGAAATTAAAGCAAAAAGAGGCCTGCAAGTTCCCTACTTGTTATTGAAAAAGGAGGGTGTATCAAGAAAATGCATGCTGTGTTAATTTGCAAGAGGACTTCAAGGTCCTTCATTTCAGCATTGAAAAATCCTTTGAAACTACAAGTTACATGCCCAGATTTCCTATACAGTACACATTAAGAAACTTAAAATTATGATCTGCCATTAAAGTAGCCAACCAAGTTAATCAAGAAAAAAAAAAATTCAGGACAGTGTTAATTTGTAAGACAATTAATCTCCTAGCCAGAAAAACCTTTCCTGAACTTCAGATTAATATGGAGGATGATACTTCCTCTCAAATTGAAGTTCCCATGGTCTTTTCTAGTTATCTTCATTACTTAAAAAGTCTAAGTGCTCCCAGAGATCTGGGTGATGCTCTGAGCTGAGCTTCATCCCCTGCCCACTTTGGAAGATGGCCTTGAATATGCAACTTCCAGCTCACAAGGGAGCACTCTGTGTAACATATGATGTGTATTTCATGGATTCTGAGGTGGATGTCTCTTCTGGAGATGCACAGATTACTATAATCAAGTGTCTAAAGGAGAAGAGAATTGGTGCTCTGCCCTTAAATTCCCCTACTACTTTCCGCTAAAGTTTTAAGATTAGACCAAATTCAGGAACAATATCATCAGGGGACACTCAAGAATAGCAGTTAGTTAATCTAGTATTTAAAATAGCAGGATACTATGTGCTTCAGATAAATTCTGGGTCTGGAGTAACTTAGCCTTATCCTGTTGAGCCTTCAATGAGAAAAAGAAATTCCCTTAATTACTCTGCAAGGTAAAGATCGTAATTTTTAGCAAGAAACTGACATTCAGCATGTGTACACACACTGGCTTACTGCATAAGAACTTGTTCACCAGCCCATAATCATAGAATGATTATTACATTCATACCCACAGGCAAGATACCAGTGAAATGCTCCACATGAAAATCTAGGCATGAAGAGCATTAACTGCCAAACTCTTCATTGGTGTCTCTTTATGGCACAATACACCAGTAGCAGTTTTACAGACAATGACATTTGTGAAATTTAGGTACCTCCATAGATACCAGCGGGAAACAGAGGATTTGAGGATCTGCATTTTAGGCCTAGACATTTATATACAGACCCTGTTTCAAGAGTAATGAACCTGATATTTACATATTGAGGACTTAAACTTCTTACCCAAATTTGACAGTAGAAATACTGCTAAATTGTTTCTGTGCAAATTTCCAAAAATTTTTAGGAAAAATGAAACAAAGCAGGGAAAATTACATAAATGGAAATAGCAGAATGCAGTCACAACAAACGGTACAATTACTATGAGGTATATATATACATGATGGTGCTGAAACTTCTGTAAGCTACTACTTTTGAACTGATTATCTCCCCATCTGATCTGTGACTACAGCAATAACCAGGATGATCACACACAAACAGCATGGCCTGGCCCACTGAGCCAGGACTTTACCAGTTGGTTAAACCTGCTGCACTGCGTGGCTGGCAAACAAAGAGCTTGCCACTCAGTGGGTCCTTGACATTTCAGAAGTGTGTGTTTTTCCCAGTGGCATAAGTTTATCTTAGTAGGTTTGTTAGTATTATGATGAATCTGAAATACCACAGAACTGTACATAAGCATATTTGTGGTAAAAGTTTCCAAAACCATGTCATTCAATGGCTAGATAATGGAGTGATAGGAAATTATGACAACAAATCTACATCAGGCACAGACTTACATTTATTTTCTAGTTCTAGTAACCTAGGTACATACAGCGCCAATAAGTGGATCTTCAGAAAGTAAACAAGCTTATCTGCACATCTTTAACATTACTCATTAGCTGTCTGTTGCTCAGTACTGGATGAAATCATACTGGTACAATTACAAAACTGAACTTTAAATCCTTAAGTCTATTTTTTTGTATTAATTTCTAGATTACACTTTTATATTCAAGGAATAACCTTTTTTTTTGTTGTTTCCACCATTCAAAAGTATAAGATTTTTTCTTTCTTTAAATTTCTCCTTAAACATAAAGCTCTGTCTCAAGGACTGTGTTATAAACCACTGTTATTGTAAAGATTACATGAGCAGTGCACTAAAAATTCAGCTTTTCTGAACAGTCTTCATGTCAGGCAATAAAACATCATCATCTTAAAAAAACAATTCTGTCTGACTATTTTTTCTGCCATCTAGCATTAAATTATTGGCCCAGGCAGTGTTACAAAGATCTACAGTTGTTTCAGTTGGGTTTTCTTTGTTGTTGTTTGTTTTTTTTTTTTAATTGGGTGGCCAAATTAACCACTAGAATATACAGTTTTAACCAAAACCTAGTTTTGAATCCTACTGCTTTCTTTTTTGAGAGCTCAGTCTGGAAACAGATGTGTGAAGCATGTCATATTTTTACATGTTTTCATATATAGACATATACACATACATTTGCCTGTGCAAAAATACACACATTTTGCTATATTTATGATGCGTGGGAGACGGAATTCTGAAATGCAAACACAGATCTCATGCTATTTAATTAGAATGTGACTAAGATAATTTGTGTGACTATGACTTCATGAAATACTTAAAAAGAGGCCATAAAAATCAGCAATACTTGTATCCAGAAGGGATTAAATTCACAGCTCAAGCAAAATACATGAAGGTGAGAATGCATCTGATACCATATAATCCAGAAGAAAATATTTTCCCAACTAAATAAGAGATTCTGCATTGATCAGAACTTCTGAATGGATAATTATGTGTATTTAGATTTAAAAGCCTGGGAACCAAGGATTTCTTAAAATCTTTTCACTATGCTACTTCTGTCACAAAACACACAGCATACGTGGCATATTCACTTTAACAATCCAGACAAAAATATTCATAATATGTCTATTTCTTCCTAGGCCATAAAGTCATCATGTTAATAAGTTAAAAGCAAAAAGAATAAAAATCATCAAAATGGCACTTCTGCAGTATAAGAAATGATAAACATGACATGAACCCCTACAAACTGGGTAAGAAAAGATTTTTGCTTCTTTATCTCCTCCTCAAAATATACATACCTATGCTCCAACCAGATATTATAAACAAGGTATATGTTATATTATAGGAAGATATTATTGGAAACCAGAAATCTAATAGTGTCTTGACAACTTAAAATAAAGTTAGAAATTTCATAGAATCATAGAATCCTAGAATTGTCTAGGTTGGAAGAGACCCTTGGGATCATCGAGTCCAACCATCTACCCTACTCTACAAAGTTCTCCCCTACACCATATCCGCCAACACCACATCTAAACGTCTCTTAAACACATCCAGGGATGGTGACTCAACCACCTCCCTGGGCAGTCTATTCCAATGCCCAACCCTTTCTGTGAAAAATTCTTTCCTAATGTTGATTTGGGGGGGGGGTTGTCCACTTTCTTCACAAGCCCTCATCATTTCAAGAAATTACTGAAGTGGTAAACTTTAAACTTTAACTTTCAACCTGATTATGTACAATAAAAGAAAAACAAAACCAAAAAAGATATACAAAGGAGAGATTACAATCGAAAGAAAACATTGTTCTCTGCTGTAATTTACAGACAGATTTCAAATTACATGCATATTTAAATCCAAGAAAAGCATTCCTTAAAACATTATAAATATTTCTGAACTTTAAATTTAAAGTATATGAATATGTATATCTTGGTACAGAAACAACCAAATCACACAGAAAAGCTCACAGTAAAGTGGCTTCAACATTGTCAAGTACATGAAAGCGCAGAGGATAATTTTTCCCAAATGGATGTACCATGTGTCCATCTCTACCTAATGCTCTGCCTTCCTTTCCTTTGCAACATCAGGTTGCTCTGCAACACCCCTGTGTGATGTTTGACATTTTGGGGACAACATATATAGCTCCATTTATTTTCATGTTACCATTCCCTAAACCTACTGTTTTTATCTTTGCTGCTGTTACCATTTTTTGTTAAACTGTCACAGCTTAATTTCTCCTAAACTTGCCTTTTGAAAAATTTAATCTACCAACTTGCTCACTGCACTAAAGTCTGGAGTCTGGCTCCTTGAATTTCATTGGCTTGGTTTTGTTGTTCTCCAACTTTACCTTCTTTTCATCAGTTTCAAGAAACTGTCCTCCATTTTCATGTTCTCAAGGAAATCCCACTACTTAGACTGTATCCCTCTGAGCTGTATTTCAGCTTTCTGTACCAAGAAGCTATAACAAAATCATCAGGAGTCTGATAGACAGTTAATATTGTGTTATATTACTTCCCCAAAAGATTTCTGGGAAATCACTCTTACTGCAGTATCCAATGCTTTGATTTAGTCTGTAGTTGCTCACAGAAAGCACTGTCTACCTGTCCTTCCAAGTTTGGTGGCATACTGTGCAGCATCAGCCCAATAGTGCCTCCAATTTTTTCTCCTTTAAATGTTGTCTACAGACTTCCAGCAGATCCTATTCCTTCTGCATTCTGAATTCCAGACCAAGCATCTAGATCTTTGATTTATAGAGCAACATATATTTTCCCTTTTATCTGTCCCTCCTTTTATAGCAATATTCCAGTCAGACAAGATACTCTGTAAGTCTCTGTTACGTCAATTAAGTTGTAACATCAATTCTGCACTACGACTTTTGTCTCCTCTTGCTTGTTTCTCATTCTTAGAATCATAGAATGATAGAATTGTTGAGGTTCGAAGGGACCTTTAAGATCATCTAGTCCAACCATTATCCTAACCTGACAAAAATCACTTCTAAACCATGTTCCCAAGCACCACATTTACCCTTTCTTTAAACACCTCCAGGGATCCACCACCTCCCTGGGCAGCCTATTCCAATGTTGGATTACCCTGCCAGTGAAAATTTTTTTCCTAATATCCAACCTAAACCTCGTCTGGCATAACTTGAACCCATTTCCTCTCATCCTATCATTGATCACTAGGGAGAAGAGGTCAGTCCCCATCTCTCTACAACCTCCTTTCTGGTCTATAAGGTCTCCCGTCAGCCTCCTCTTCTCCAGGCTAAACAGTCCCAGTTCCCTCAGTCGTTCCTCATAAGACTTGTCCCCCAGACCCCTCACCAGCTTCATTGCCCTTCTCTGGACACGCTCCAGCACCTCAATGTCTTTCTTGTAGTGAGGGGCC
>VZSZ01004938.1:69293-86941 GCA_013398815.1 Ibidorhyncha struthersii
CCTGCTGGCCACACTATTCCTGATACAAGCCAGGATGCCATTGGCCTTCTTGGCCGCTTGGGCACGCTGCCGGCTCATATTCAGCCGGCTGTCCACCAACACCCCTAGGTCCTTCTCCTTCTCTGGGCAGCTTTGGAGCCACTCTGCCTGTAACGCTGCATGGGGTTGTTGTGACCCAAGTGCAGGACCCAGCACTTGGCATTGTTGAACCTCATACCGTTGGCCTCAGCCCATCGGTCCAGCCTGTCAAGATCCCTCTGTAGAGTCATCCTACCCTCAAGCAGATCAACACTCCCGCCTAGCTTAGTGTCATCTGCAAACTTACTGAGGGTGCACTCGATCCCCTCACCCAAGTCATTGATAAAGGGGTTAAAAGAGAACTGGCCCCAGCACCGAGCCCTGGGGAACACCACTTGTGACCGGATGCCAGCTGGATTTAACTCCATTCACCACCACTGTCTGGGCACGGCCACCCAGCCAGCTTTTTACCCAGCAAAGAGTACACCTGTCAAGGCCATGAGCAGCCAGTCTCTCCAGGAGAATGCTGTGGGAAACGGTGTAAAAAGCCTTGCTAAAATCCAGGTAGATGACTTCCACAGCGTTTCCCTCATCCACTGAGCGTGTCACTTTATCTTCTCGTTCTTAACAGCCAGGCTGACTAATGGAAAAAAGTAATAGGCAAAGACAGACAAGAATATAACAAGTGGACAATGGCTGTAGTGAAAAGGATTTCAGAAATTTTCCTTTAAGTGCTAAGGATTTTTTTAAGAAGATTACAAAAAAAAATTTTATCCTCCAACTTCTTCAGTTTCCCTTTGCTTCATAGTAAACTTCTGCCTCGGACCTATCAAAGCATCCTTTCCACATCTGGCTTACAGCTGTGTAACATGACAAACTCCTAGAACTGCTAAATTTTAAAGACAGCTAGCAGCTGTCATTCAAAATCAAGTTTCTTCAAAGGGGCTGTTTTCGCATCTGCACAATTGAATGTCATTAGAAACATCTATCCTTGAATCTATGTTCAATCTGTGCTATGAAGAATGGTACAGATGAATTAATGATTTTTGAGAAATTAGAAACAAATAGAGAAAAGGTCTTTGCACCTTCTCTTGGATCCATAGGTTGGAGTCAGTTAACCACGTGAATCCTTTGCTGAGATTAAACAAGCCAAAAGTATACAAGCAAGTCAAATACATACCTCTACTATGTACAGTGCACGGTTAACAAAGAAAACAAGACAAAACCATTTTTATTTCTTTGCCAATGTCCTCTCTCTGTGAATCTTCAGGGACTCTGTAGCGTGGGAGTTAGAAATACAATCAGATACAAAGTACAGCAAGTGCTACTGCAGGTAGAACACAAGGTGGTTGAAAAATTAGAAAAATAGCTTATGATTTAACACGTCAGGGAAAAGTGAAAAATTCAGTTTCTTTCCTCTTTCTCTCACAAAACTATTAGGACCTCTTGAATACATCCTGAAGTTCTTATCTAAAATGCCACTTCTCAGAAATAGTAAGAGAGCTAATAAGTGCTTTGATGATACATTTAATGACAAAAATGTTGCAAATCATTTTATAAGTATCCAGTTTTCTATTTGCAAACTAAGATTACTGCATTTGCACAGAGGAGGTAGCCAAAAATTCCCAGATTATATCATTGAAGAAAAAGAAAATATTTTTAATGGCATGGGGTTTTTTTTCCTCTGGTGCAGTCCCAACTATTCTTGAGGGAGGGAGATATGAAATATCCCCTTCTTTTACCTCATCAGAAATAAGTAAAACTCAATATCTTTCCTTAGAGATCTAACTCCCCACTATAAAAAAAAGCCTGGAACCTTTTTTCCACCCATTATTTAAGCACTCTGCGCTTACTCTGGGACCACATTACAAATGCTACTTTGGTATGTCCATATCCCTTTCTAGCCCCGTACTCTGCTGTTTTCCCCTGCCTTTCCTCAAAAACAAAGGCCCCTTTACTTCTTTGGCAGTCAGAGTAATTTCTCATCTTTTATTTAGTCCATTCCACAGGCAGATGTGTAAGGCAGAATCTAATTAAGTGCCTATAGGACAGAGAGGTGGTTCTCTGTCCCCTCACCGAGTGGAATGTAGCTGCTATACCCAGGACACTAACCAGTTACTGCTCAGGACAGAAATAGTGCTGGAGATGACTAAGACCCATTCATTCCCTTTGTGTTTTCAGGCACCTTTAAAAAAGATTATTTTCATGCCTTTGTTTCTCCCCTCCCACAGAATGTGCTCGGATGAGCTTTCCCCCCCCAAGATAGACATGTTATAGACAAGAATATATTTCCTTTTTTCAAGTCCCTATCCTAACCTTTACATATCTGAGCATGATAGCACATCTGAAAAGATTAAAAAGATACATGAACACACAATGATTTGGGAATAAAAGTAAATGCACTCCAGATTTACAAGTCTGAAAATCCCTAGGGGAAAAAGAAACAAAACCCAAAACCCCAAATGAAACTAAAAACCTTCACCCCACACTCTGTAGATGCTTCTCTAAAAGTCAAATACAACTCAAATCCAATTCTGTTCCAGCATTCTGCATGACTGCACTTTTTATTTAGCCCTTACATTATACTACTTTTGTTTTACATCACAAAAGATATTTGAGTTTGAAATCAAGATCTTTGTCACCATACAGTTTGTCTAATCAGAACAGCTTCCCCACTGCATACCAAAATCTTCTTTCTGGAATCACTAACTGGTCTGGAAACAGTAACAGCATCACGGTCAAAGGATTATGGCCAGAGTTCAGGCAAGGAGCAAGACCAGAAATTATTCACAGATGGATGCTTACAAATGCAAATGTCATTCAAAAAAAAACCCCAAACCATGAAAATGCAGATGCATATTTTCCTAGAGTACTTTATAGCTCATTTTGTAGCACACCCAGACCATTAATATTGCGTCATTATCCTAATTGAGAAAAACGTGGCTTGCGTCCAGTCCACAGCCAGCTTTGGTCCTCACATTGACTGGCTGAAGAAGTTTTAAGTAGTTAATTTAAATAAATGTATTTAAATTCAGGTAATCTGTCTATTTTCACATGATTAGTAATAACTAGCATTTTAAATGGAGATTTATCAAGGTCAGCTAGAAATGGAGTTTAGCTGAGCTAAGGAATCAAGAGTTGCTCAAAGTGTCTGACCTGCTTTAATTAAATTAATTCATATCTGTCTGCACGCAAGGCCTTTGTCTAGTAACCTATCTATCATCAGCCAAAGGAAATGCCAGCCAAAATTACTTTCTCAGGGACACGCGCAGACAGAGGTTATATTGATTGTTACCATGATGATGCTGGACAGCCAACTACTCCACCGTGCATACGAGCTGCTGTTAAAGGTTCTGGCAATGAGAAGGGAAAGCCAAGCTGCTGGGAAGGGTGTTTATGGCAGAGGTAGACACACACTCGCAGAGTGAATGGAAACTGTTTTGCAGCGTAGAGCTCTTAGTTGCAGCAGCCAGGTAGAATTCACAGAACTTAGACAGGTAAGTAGCAGCCACCTACACATTCCTAATCTGGGGCAAAGCAAAACAAATGGTCATGAATCAGCACTGAAAGCTATGTCTGTTGTTTTACTTTGCCCTGAAAGGAGTAGGAACTGTTACCGTGTAACTATTTACCCCAGCAAGTGTAGTAGTAACCGTAAGAAAAGGTGGTAATATCTTATGCTACCTCACTAACATCCAGAGTCTGACTGGATCCTGCATCTCAGGGCAACACATGGAAGAGGTGACAAATGCCCATTATAAATAGGCTTAGCATGAAAACTTTTACATAAGGTTATTTATCCACACCTTTTTTTTTTTTTTTAATGAAGCATGCCTATAATTAAACAAACTGATACTGTGGTCAAAATTTAAAAGTACAAGGATGATGACATCATCAGATTAAAAGTCCATGTAACCCAATCTTTTTGTTTTTCACAGTGGAAAACACCAGGTGCCCGTGGAAGAGCAGAAGAACAGAGCAAAAGCATAGATGATGTTTTCTTTGCATAATCTCCCAGACTCCAGCGACTTCCAGTTCAGGGACACCATGAACCAAAGTAATGTCTTTGTATTCGATTGCCTTTGCTACATTTGTTTATCATGAATTAAGTCACCTGAAACCTGTATAAACTGCATCAGCTAGAAAACTACTTTCAGATATATTCATGCTTTTCACATAAATGCATTTCAGCTTCAAAGAAATAATAAGCACAGGTACTGGAATAGGTCCCTTTTTAAATTCCAAGTTGTAAGTGTGTATTTTGCTACAATGTGTATCACTTTACAGTGCACAGATGAATAAACATAAATGTCATCTATTTAAATTTATAGATTATAAAAATAACTGTTAAATTTCAATTGCAAAGATTCTGCTTCTGCTGAAGAGAGAAAACAAAATTACCCTGATGATTTTAATACATCAGTGTTTTGGCTATACTTAACATATTTTCCATTTATATCAAAAGCTGTCTAGAAAAAATGGAAGGATAAACATGTAACCTTATATCATCATCATCAGAAAAGTTATTTCTTGGAGCAGAACTGAAGCAATTTATTCTTATTTCTTCTTAGGGATGGACGAACATGAGATAGAACAAGAGTAACTGAATATTTTGGTAAAAAAGAAAAAATGTTTGGTAAAGTAAATGTTGCATATAAATTTTTCTACAGTCAGCCAAAGGTTCAAATAATCACTATTCTCTTCTATACAGTTTAGACTGATAAATAAATGTCATGCTATATTGTAGGCTATTGGAATCTGAAGAGACTATACTGTAAAAATGCTCTCTCTAAGCCTATTGGTAAGCCAGAATCTGAGTAATATAGTAGAGGGAGTAAAAGAGGTAGAAAATACTGGTAATCGCAAGTCATTAGATTTTTTTTGGCTGAAAGGCTTTTGGAATACATCATGTCTTTTTCTCCATAGAAAAATTGCTCTAGTTCCTTGATGAACAGTGAAGAGAAGGAGAATGCACTGAGGATTTGAAATTTGCCTTTGAAGAAACTTTAAATATTTTTCATGAGACTGCATCTATCTTCGGTCTTCTCTCTTTTTAAGAATTATCTCATGATTGAAATGAAGACCTAAAATCAGCAATGTGCCACCTTGAGAATGGCAGAGAGACACACACTCAGTGTAAGAAAAGTGTTAATCTGATGGAGTCTATCAAAAGCAAATAGGAAAGCCTTTCTGTATCTCTCAGCTTGGTAAATTTCAAGTAGCCATGACAAAAATAATTCAATAATTCAGAAATTAATTCTGAGGTTGTTCAACATTTCCTTGTACGTGTAAGAGCGCACAGATCAAACCCAGAAAATAACAGAGAACAATACCAAGTTAACAAGTGGAAATGGAACTATCATGCTGACAGAAACAGGGGAAAATACCTGTAAGGTGACACACACCAAAAAAAAACCCCTTGTGGTTCTTAGCGTTCTCAGAAGACCAACATCGTAGCGCAGGCTTATAAAATGTTCAGCACCATATGAACCAATTAAGACAACAGACAAAAGAGAAAACCCAAACCACAGAATGCATTGTGATTGAAGAATCACAAAAGGTAAAGTTGATCTTTCTAACATAAAGCAGGTCAAACTAAGTCTCTATCCTGCTCTACTTGTTTTGCTGATAAATTTGAGTATAAAGCAGCATGAGAAATTCTGACTTTGGATAAATGCCAAAATCACACTTTTATTTTAAAAAACAGTTCCTGAGTGCTAATAAAAGACGACATGGTCACTCATGTCCCACAGTACAGAGCAGTTAATATGGGTGACATGTATGGCTCAATATGTTTTTAGATTAACTGCTCACAGCCTTACTAAATGTCCGCAAGCAAGCAAGAGCTTCTGAAGCAAACTGCTTTTCATTTACTTCCAAAGAGCAGGAAGTACTGCACAATCTTAGACCTGTGCACAACAAAACCTCTTGCAAACATTAGAGTTTCTTTATTAAAAGAATATTTAGTGCAATGTAACAAAAATTCCAAAATGGTTTCAGCATCAACCTTATGTACTTAATTGGAAAGTCTATCCAAGATTATAAAAATTTTTTATACACATGAAATCTTCTAACAGCGTTCCAATATTTCCCTCTTTCCCTACTTCTAATTAAAAATGGCTTACATCAATTACAAAATTTGAAATAATCACTGTGATCAGACTTGATTGCCTGCATAATCCAGCCTAAATAATTGCCCAGATTTAATTGTCATTTGAATGAGAATGTGTTCTTGAAACATCCAAGACTGATTAAAATTGTTGCCACAATGAAGACTCTGTGGCAATCTTAACTAGTTCTGTGACTGACTACACTCAAATTTACAAAAAAAATAAAATGTACCTCAATCATCTAGATTTGTTTTGCTTCAACGTTCAGCCATGTAATCCCGTCCAACTTTCAGTCTTCTCTAATCAGTTTGATTGACCTCCTTGAGTCCTTTCACAACAAGTCATATTGCCTAAGCATTTTCTAATTTTTCATCATTCTTGAACTTCGATCTCCATAACTCAATACAGCACTTCAGTAACAGTTTGCACCACTTGCAAACTGAAAGATAGAGTATGAAGGTTTTTCTAGCATTGGCCTTTTTGCAAATCCAGTACTAGAGGTTATTTTGAAAAAATTTTTCTATCAGAGCTCACAATTGTTATAAAAGTGCAGTAATTTTGCTATGCCACTGGCATCCACCTAAGTAATGGCATCTAAAAATTTACACTCTCCTTTGTGAAAATCCATTTATATTCAAGTAATATATAGGATAATAAAAATGCTTGTTATCTATTTGAATGTTATTCCATAGGCCCAAGTTCAAAATTGATATTCCCTCATGTTTTTTCCCCATTTGTTTTTTTTTGGGTGATCACTTTCAAGCTTAAATCATTAGCCCTGCTATTTAGAGCTGTATAAGATAGTCAGTTATAGCAACACTCCAAATGCTGCAAATAAATAAATAAAGGATCAGACTTGAGTTGTTTTAGTACAAAAATCTTACAGAACTGAGAAGTGACTTTATAAGCAAAATTGTGTTATATTGGACTTTTCAAAGAAAAGACATCTCACAGTACATGGATGTAATATACCCTGTACCTAGAGAATTCTCCAAGTACTTCTACAAAAAGCAGTCACACATTACATCAGCCAAGGCCTTAAAAGCAAGTATTTTTCATTCTAAGAGCAGAAGTAAATGCAAAACACCTAACCAGAGTGTTTACATCTCCTTGCTTCTGCAATGCAGTATTTGTTACATATACTTAAGTCAGATATTTGTCCAAACACAGAGTTTAATATCCTTGCTTTGTTTCAATAGCCCTATGGCATTTTGTATGATCAAAAGTGAACTAGATCTTAGTTTCACACTTCTGTTATGTAAAAATTATACTTTTATTGATGCAGTAAAAGCTCTGAATTTTTCTTTAACTTTGTATTAGGACAGTACTAAAGGCACTACTCGAAAGACATTTAGATTTCCTACATAAGTCGTTAACTTCTTAAAAAATGAATGATGTTCAGAAATAGGTATCAAGGACCTTGGACTAAGCACAAAAACTTTAGTCTCCTATTTAGTCTCCTACCAGCAAAAAAGTTGGACAGTGCTTGATGGTGAGATCTCTCATCTGCACACACATCTGGAGAGATACACAAGCTCAAGAAGGGGAAGAAAATGGCACAGGTTGGAGACAGATTGTGAGAAATGGGTCAAGTTAGGAAAAGGAGAAAGAGACAAAGACTTCCTCACATCAGTACTCCAGAATAGGCAGCCTTTGGCTGCAGAGTTGCCAGCACAGACAGAGCAAAACAAACCATTGTAGTCTGTGACACAAATATGGGAGCAGTCATTCTCCTTGTTGCTCGTGCTGCTTCTTCTCCTTTCATTAGTAGGGTATCCAGCCAAAACACACACAAGCCAGGTTTGCAAATGATCTACAGGAGGACCGTAGGAAAAACTGTATTTCAGCAACCCTGTGATTAAATCTAGCTTTGACAGGCTCAAACTGAAGGACTCAAATCAGACAACATGACCTCCCAAGAAAAAGCAAAAATTGACTGACTCATCACTACTATAATAAGTGTCATTCATTAGAAGGTTTTAAGAAGCAAGTTTTTATATCAGGCATAAATCATTGTATTTTTTAAAGGGCAGTATAAGTGTTACATTATTTTTGGAAGATGTCCTGATCAACAGAAATCTATTACATTTTTCTAACTTTTCTTCAATATGCTGTCACAATACACAGGAAAAAAAGCCAGCAGCTGATTGATTAAGGAAAAAAAGGGTTTAATTCTATTTGTGTGAAACTGAAGAACTCTAACTTGACAAGTAATCACAGAGCAGTTTAAAACACGTTTACTAAAAATCAAAAGGACTATTTAAAAACTAACAGTGATGCACAGTATATTTATCATTGCAAGCCTGACAGGTTTTTGTTCACCTCCTTTCCTCCCCAAAAATGCAATATATTTGGCAGAAGATAAAGAGAAAGGGAAGGGTCACTGGCGCTACTGTTCTTTCCCCCTCTTTGTTCCCGTCCCTCTGTGCAGTCACACAATGAGGCTTCACTGCATTGCTCCCCACAGCCCTTTTAAGGCCACTTGAAGCAGTGAAAGCAGGACACACAACTGTGCATATAGAAACAAATCACAAATTGTCGCTTTGTAAACCAGCAAGATATATGTCAGGGTATCTCATGAACAGTCTCACTGGGGATCTCGGAGTACAATGATGCGGTCACAAAGTGATTAGTCACAGGTTATTTTTGAAGCTCCAGTCCGCTGCATGGAGTGCCGTTGCAACCATTGAAGCATGAAATGTTTGGACTCATTTTCATTCCTGTGCTTCATGGAATATTTAATGCCAACTATAAAATCATTTAAAAGGCAATAGAGTTTTCAGCTAAGAAAAATAAGATGAACTCCCAAACAGTATCAGTGTATTGACAAAGTGTCAAGTAAAGAACAGCTTAAACTCAAACAGAATGTGAATTCTTAAGGCATTGGCAGATTTTAAAAAGTATTTTTAGAAATAAGCATGTAATGGCAGCTGTGTAGGTATTCTTTCTCTGCCTTCCATTTAAGTCTTGCTCCTGAAAGCATGACACTATAAAGGCCTGCAACATTTCCAGTTTAAGACTGTTCTAAACTGATAGGATTACCATTTGCCACACAACACTAAAGGCCTTTGTACGCAGCCAACCAGACATAATCAAATTGCTTAGATACCACCTAGAAAGGTTACAAAACTAGTTAAGATAGCAGAGCTGTCCATTATGCAAGCTACATCTCATAGTTATGAAATGTTGTGCCTACTATTCTTGCTTTCTTAGAAGAAATTAAATAGGTAACTAAATTAAGAATATTCACTGCACAGCTAAAATAAATGCTTAGATCATTCAAACGGAAATTCTGCCTGAAATCACAGAGGTCCCCATAAAATCAGCAGACTAATTATTAATAAAACTCCACCTGTTCTTTATCATGAATTCTTGAGACTGGAAGGACTCCATTTGTATTATTTCCATTAAAATATGGGAAAGAAATATTATTTGACAAATTCTGCATGAAAAAAAAAACGAGTGGCCTCAATCAGTAACCTTAGTATACCCACGGGTAAGCACAGACAAAATGTGGTTAGCATTACCTGGTCTTCATCCTACATTGGACACTGCCCCTATAGATAGGAAGCATACCCAGCTATGGTTTTATTAGTATTTAAAAATATAATTTGAGGAAATCCATTGCCCCCTCTAACACCTAATTTAATCCATTTTCAGTCTCTAGTCTTCTCCCAGGTCTTTACCCATTATCATAATATAGGAGTTAGCATTGATAGTATGGTTAATCTGCAATGTAATTCCTTGATAACAAAGCCAACCGGTTTGTTCTGTATTGCAAATAAATGGTAGTTTCAGCTCAGAGTAATGGCTATTCAAAAGTACAACAGGAATCCACGTATCATGTTGGACTTTAAGCATATGGAATGACCAAATCCCCCAGATATGAACACAGTGAATCTATGCCTTTCCAGGGAAACACTGGAAAATAAAGAAAAGCTGGGGACTGTGGGAAATGAGACAACATCTACAACCAAGAAAAACTGATAGGTTTCTGCTATATCATTTGTCCATGCTGTCTTCCCTTCATTTACAGAAATGCCTCATTTTAAACCAAGAGCTAGAAATGGCCTGGCATTCCAAAAGGGAGGATTAGTCAAATAGCCTACAAAAATATAAAAAGACATTCATTTTTTGCAGAACAAATCCTCTACTCCTAATGCCTTTGCTATTTGAGTAAATCTTTCTCCAATAAAAATAAGTACTTGAAAGCATTTAAAAGAATACCTGAAACAGCAACAGGCAAAAGAGGAAGACGGAGGACAGACAACGTTCCAGTTAATAATTTAACTAAAAGGGTAACATTTGGAATTATAACACTGTTCTCAGGCCAGCCTTCTAAAAGCAAAAACTATTGTGCCCCAAGGTGAGGTAACTAGTCTTTCCCTTTGAAATGTCTTCATCCATGATTACCCATGCTTTGCAGGCAGCTAAATTTCAAAAGAAAAATGCTGTAGGAGTTATTTAACTTTAATTTATGAATTGGGAATATCTGAACACCTCCCTGTTTTGCTACTGAAGTACGTTTGTATCGGGCTGGACCAGTTACCACAGAAGTACCAGCAGCTCTAATAGCTAGGCAAGGTGGTAAAAACAAAACAAACAAACCATGCATGTGAAACAAGAAAGGAAATGGTTGTTGAAGCTTCCTGTTTTTTTTCCTGAAGCTCAGTCTCCACTTTCTGAACCTGTATAAGTGTTATTTATTTAAGTTTTTAAAACTTTTCCTCGTTTTTTAATGCTTATTTAGAAACCACTTTCATAGAATCACAGAATGGTTTGGGACCTTTAAACGTCACCTGGTCCACACACCCACCCTGAAATGAGCAGTGACATCTTCAACCAGATCACGTTGTTCACAGCCCCCTCCAACCTGACCTTGAATTCTTCCAGGGATGTGGCATCTACCACCTCTCTGGGCAACCTGTTCTAGTGTTTTACCACTCTCATTGTAAAAAAATTCTTCCTTTTGACTAAAGAAAACATTTGCAAAATTGCGGGACCTTGTATTTTGGGGTGAGAGCCACAGAACAATAGTAAATGCCTTCTTAATTTGTGGTGTGCTACGCAAGCTGGCAAATGCATCATGCTTAAATGTGAGTTAGTAAACTGTATTCCAATCATTAATAGTTAATATTCTTCAGAGTAGGTAATGCAAAAGTCACCAGATGTTTGAAAAGGCAAATGAGATCATTTAACTCAACCCAATCACTAATTAACATTTGTGCATATCAGAAAAGCACCACACAGCTTAGCACAATTTGTACGTTCTGTTCAAGGGAGCCCCAGACTGGACCAGCAGGAATACTACAGATTGTAACAGAGGAGTTTTGGTTCTGTCTTGTATGGGAGTTTGCACAGACCTGCCTACTCATTTCCAAGAGCACTAGCTGGAGGCACTCACTATCTTAAGCATCAGCTTCACCACCAGAAAAGATCCAAAGGACGTTCATTCAGGTCAGCTATGTACAGACTATATAATTTAACTGTACACTCAATATTCCAAACCAAATTTGCATTCCTCTGCTATATATCTGTTGGGAGACCTAAGCGGTACTCAAAGCAATCTTCTCAGATTAGGGAGAACTGGAAAGAAGTTACTCCCTGAATCTAAATAGATACTCAGCAAGTCAGCTCCCTTTTTAAGGCAGAAAAAATGTTTAAATTTAAGCAGACCGCTTAAGCGCAAAGCACTGCTGTGATGCAGTGTGCCTGAGCTGACTACCAATTGATTCCTTTGTTCCTTACTTATGTTTTAACCCCACTGCCGTCTTCTCATCACAATTGCTTAACATAAGGGTGTTGCTACTGAATCTATGTTTAGAGAAGTGTTAAGGAATCTAACCTGTTGAAGAATCCAGCTGACATAAAATAAATTCAAACTACAAGTAATAACTACAAGAAGGTTAAGTAACCATTGGAATATTTATTAAGGGACACGTTTGATTTTACGTTAGTTGGAATTTTTATTCCAGGCTGGATGATTTTCTGTATGTTCTGGGTCCATGCAAGACTTACTGTGGACTACTAGAATTTGTGTCACGAGTTTGTATTATGACCCTAATGATCCCTTCTGGCCTTCAAAAGTATGTGGTTTGTATACAATGCATATTGCAAACATATAATGTGCATTAGCTTTTTGTACTGGTGCTATTTAGTTATGGTCACAAGCTTCTAGCCATTGTAGAGCTGCAACATTTAATCAATAAATGCAAACAAGCTATCAACTCCAGGCCAACTTTCACAATAACCCTTATATTCTGTAGACCCATTAGCCCAGTATAGGTGTTTAAAAAGGCAGTAAGATTTGTTGGTTATTAGTGGCTGCTCTGGGATCTCTAAGATCTCTCTTAGAAAAACTTGCATCTCTAAAAACTCTTAAGTTTGTACCAGGAGACCAACAGGAACAAACTAAAATGTTGTTCTGGAAAGCAACATACTGCCAACGACAATAACTTAACTTCACATGTTGGTATGAGCAGAACAGTAGGATCTGAGGAACCAGCTACCACCTAACAGCTGAGGAGTTTGTCTTGGCCCAGGAAGAAGGATATGGCTTACACCAGGTAAAATTCTAAGACAACAGAAGTCGGCAACTGGGAGAAAAGATGCAGTTTTAAGAACAGATTAGAGAAACACCCCAAACAGAACGTCTCTTTGTCAGGAACAGCACAACCAAGCAGCTCACTAGGATATCAGCACTTTTACTTATGACCCCAGCTTCACTTCCTTCACTAAAGCATATATTTTTCCTTTCAGCACATAATCTAGATATTGAGCGAGATCCGATTTAGATCATACAAACATCCACACAAGAGAGTTAGCCGAACTAGGAAAGAACACAGTGAAAGGAAATATTTGTCTTAATTTTACCTTTCTAATGCAGTTACGCTGCTTTAGAAGATTAATGAGTGAGGAAATTACAAAATGCTGATCACGTTGCTGCTGATTTTTCTTATGTGTTCTATTACAAGCAGTATCTCATTAAAGCAACAGAACTGAATCAGTCTGCCCATGAGTTGAAGATGGCTTAGCAGCTACTCTAACTGTAAAATTAGAAAGAAGCTTGTTTTGTTGCTGTAGTCAAAACTGGATTTTAGGAAACTGAATTACATCCCCAGCATTTCTCTGTCTTAGAGGGAGTGCAACAGAAAGTCAGATTTTTCTCTGTACTTCAATTTACAAACATATATCACAAGAATACATTTGCTATGTTGGTAAGTTTGTAAACTGCCTCAGTTAAAACACTGAAGCTGTATTGATGCAAGCTGCTTTAGTTTCCTGTTTCACAACTACTGATCCTTGACTGAAGTATAAAAATACAGCATATTTTACAATTATTATTTATATATATTTCTCTGCTTAAATGGCATTCACAGGACTATTATCATCAGGTGAACTTATTTTCCAAAATGACATTAAGACTTCAGGCTTTTCATTTGCTTGAAAGGACTAAACTAGACAGTTCCAGAAATTGCAGTGCAAAAGTTAAAAGAGGATGATATACTTAAGTATATAGGACATATACTGCAGGGGTCTACACTTCCAAGGAATTAAATAAATATTTAACTAAATAAATTTTTTCTTTCCTACCTCTGCTCTCCACGCCATAACATATCATTAGTAAATCATGTGTGAAGTTTTATCTATTGAATAGGCAGGCAAAAATATAACTGATTTCAAAACGTTCTTGAATTAATTCTGACTTCACTGTCTATGCTGAAATAATTTTACCTTCAAATTTCTCAAATACTCATCATACACAGCATGATGATTCAAAAGGATTAGATCACCACCTTAAAAATTTCAAATACAATACTTAAAAAGAGGGTGCCATTAAAATAATTCAGTGAAATTACGGGAATAGTAGCTTTAAAGCATGAGAAAATGTAGGTCCTATAATATTACAGAGTTCTGTTTTAAGTTTTACATTTTCATTTAGGCTTTTCATTCATTTGGAATATTTAAACTTTCTAAAGTGCATCAAGCACTTCTCTAACTTTAACAGTGCATGATCATATTAGTCTGGTTCGTATTTGACTAGATAAAGTGACAGATAATATAAACAAGAACATTGTCAGGATGAGAATAGAAGTTCTTCATCTACAAAAGCATTCAGTATTCACATTCTGATTCATGAATACTAGGAAAACAAAACACATTTTCGCTTCTAAATAATCTTGCTTGGTATTAATTCCTTTTCACTTAAGTACAAAAGAGTTAGTTACCAAAAGGGAACAAATACAAACTGGCTATCAGCAGAAACCAAATAATCAAAGACTTCTTGATGTTCTTCCCATAAAAGAACCCCCTGTATAACTATGAACTGAACATTAAAACTTCTGTTTGCAGTCACCTATCAGAGTGCCATGAAGGAAAGAGAGGAAAAATTTCTCTTTTAGGTAGCTTAAAGGTCACTATTTCATATCTATGGCAGCTATGACACTAAAATTTCACAAAGAATAATGTAAGTGGAATTTTAATTTTAAAAGAAAATTTAAATACTCAGACTATTTTTCCATTTGGTGTTCAACTGACTTTGAAATAAGTATGTCCTGCAGCTATATTGCTGGTACTAGTGCTTGGATTTCTAATGCTGGCAGTTACAGGAATTGATTTACCATCTGGCTCCTATGATTCTTCTAGTATAGTCTGTTTCACGTCAAAATACTATCAAAGTTTAACTTCTGTTCTATTGGCAACATATTTTTCCTTATGGCTGACTCTCCCATATTAAAACAAATTATAAAAAGTGTTTTTCTCTCTATTACTGAAATGGTTGCATAATCTCTTGGTGGTTCATCATCTGTTAAGAAGGTTTAAAACTCAATTAACCGTAAATTCAGTCTAGACAGTGCAGCAACAATTGCTACACATGAACAAAAGGCAAAGCCAGGTTTAGCCAGAAATGAAAATATTTAAGTTGTAATTGAATTTGCAATTATTTTCATTGGAATGCCTTCAGAAATATCATTGTAAACCAGTAATGAAGAAAGCCAAATGCAAATGCACCTGTTAAGTTATCAGAGCCAATTGACTGTTTAAGTGGAAAATGGTGGGATCAAACAAAAATAGGAATATCCTCACAATTTCTTTTATCCCCTATTACATGTCTCAAGTGACTAAACAGGAATCTCTTAGTAAAGAATTATGGAGGAAGACATAAATTTAAATCTGTTTGTGCTAGCAAAAGAAAAGAGATTTCTATCATCATGTATTCCAATGACACTTGAAAAGAACAACAGGATTTCTCTGTTATTGAAGGTTTATCACCAGTTTTCTTTCTTTTTTACAGAATCTCAGCAATTTAATACTTTGTTCAAGGTTTGTGAGAATACTGCTATTTAACAATACCATAACTGTTTTGTTTACCTCTTAGAAAAAAATGGGGATAATTTAAATATGAAAACAGATACCATATTAGTTTTTCGTGAAAAATTGTGCTATGATTCCAGAAGCTTTCATTTAATTCTTTATTCATTCTTCTCTGCAAGGATAGGAATCTGTGAGCAGAATCAGTTTAGCACAATCATGTCTAAGATATGGTTTATTCCTTGGATGAACCAAAAAACATGAGCAGTTAGGCTGAGATAAGCATTGGGGCAGCTGATCAAAAGGCAAGTCTTCCCTTGACAGTATTACTCCCTTTTATTAATAATATCTTTCCCGACTTATTTCTGTTGGAAGTATGTGTAACACTTCATTTTAGGTTTTCAAAATGTATAGCTTTTTCAAAACCTTTCATTTTACCAAATAACAATTATACCAAAATAGACACAAAAGGAAAAAAATTACCTTTTATACACTGGAGAATGCAATAGACAAGAGGAAATGGCGCTAAGGAAGGTTTAGACTGGATATTAGGAAAAATTTCTTCACTGAATGGGGTGTCAAGCATTGGAACAGGCCACCCAGGGAAGTACTTTACATACCCCGGAGGTATTTAAAAGGCACATAGATGTGGTGCTGAGGGACATGGTTTAGTGGTAACTTGGCAGTGCTGGGTTAATGGTTGGACTTGATGATCTTAAAGGTCTCTTCCAACCATAACGATTCTATGATTCTAAGAAAAGCAAAAATACATATGGCCATTATTTCTATCTAATGAATTATTTCCATTTTAAGGTGTTCTATAATATTCCTCACAAAGGCTAGGAATTAATTTGCAATAAATTTTGCACTACAAGTTCCCCATTTCCTATGTTACTGTATATAGCTTATTTTTCTAATTAAACATGGTAGCATGGAAAGTATTTACACCATTTTATTTCATGTATCTTACTGAGGGATATAACTGAGAGATGTAAGGTACCAGTATAGCCCCCGGCTCTTCCAGTGAGCAACAGAGACTGTCTGAGGGTGCAGGTACCGGACGCTTTGGCTTTCACCACAAAGGAGTTTTAAAGCTCTCCTATTCCTTCCTCTCCATCTATGTGTGTCACTGGGGTTTGTCTCCGCACAGCTATACTAACACAACAGAGCCTTCATGACAACATTTCAAACCAGATCACTGAAATTATTAAAGATGTTTCCTCCCCATCATTGTAGTGCTTTGTTTTTCAGCCTGGTCTCTTGATGCAGCTGACAGGACAACAAATTTCTGCTCAGGAAAAAAGCTGGCTAAGCTGGGATGGGGCAGATGAGTCCTCAGCTGGCTTTATTACTACTGCCAGCATCAAGTAACTTCCTGTGGGGTTAGCTTCTTACCTTTCTCCAGCTGTATAGGAAGATTGGATGTCTAAACTGGGCTTCAGCGTCAGACATATTTAAAATGAGGTGTGGTGGTTTTGACAACCCAATGAGTTACGCTTACACACAGGAAGCTTGCATTATATTGAAACTCAGGGAAACTAACCTCCCCCCAGTAACACCAGTCCCTTACAACACAGAGTATTGCTAGCCGGAGCTTTTGGTGGGTTTTCATTAAAACAGAATGCATTAAAATTTTACTCTATTTTCATATGCATTTGTTTGATCTGTTAAAAANGTTAGTTTTCTAGTAAAAATAAAGATGAGAGGTTATTTCTTCTGAAGATTTAAAAAGTCAAGCACATTCCAGGTACTCCTTGGTCCAGAAATACAAACTACGTCTTATCACCTACCTCCATTTATATAAACAAAGTCTTTTTTCACACACCATTACTCAAGATGCTATGAATCATGACACCACACTTGTAAGTGACTGCAGTGACCTTAAAAAACACTGACAATTTGTAAAGTGGTTTTAAACAGCCATGTAATAAACACATTCAAAAAACAAAGGCATAGTTATTTCTTTGATGGCTTTGTTAAATGACCACCAATACCACAATCAATATTATCTAATACTACCTCTTAAATTCCCCTTTTAAAAAAACTAGTTACCTTGAATTTCCAATTTATCCATCCATTATTACATAAAAACTTCATCGGTCTTTGGTTCTTGTTCACACACATTAAGGTAAAAAGACCGAAACTTTAACATCAAAGATATTCAAGGTCAAGCTCAGGATCAGTGCATCCCAAAGAGAAAGAAATCAG
>VZSZ01004940.1:0-13889 GCA_013398815.1 Ibidorhyncha struthersii
CCACCCCTGCTCCCCCCCTTTATCTTGATACTGGTCACTGGCATCACGCTAAGAGATAGAAGCAGCATTTTCTTGGTTCTCGTTGCCCAGGTTGTCGCTTAAATCAGAAATACAAACAGGGGCTCCGTCCCGCCGCTGGCGCGCTCAGTGGCAAGACTCTCCCTGACTTTACCAGGAGCAGGATTGGACTGGCGGTGATTTGCTTCCCTCCCAGGCCTGACCCTCTGGGTTGGTTTTTTTTCTTCCGTTAAAATGACACTGTTAAAATGACACTTTAAAGACGTACATACTTGCATGCTTGACAACGAGCCCTTCTGAGAAAAAGAGAGGCGAGCGCGCGGTGGTTTTGCCCGTTCTTAACCTTCAGCGCTTCGGCGTAAAGCGCGCGCCAGTCCACTTCCCGTTTCCTTTGCTTAATTAGACCCCTTGTGCTCTTACTGTTCTATATTTTGGTTTAAAATAGTCCCTGTATGTCATTAATATCCCTATGGCTCTGGGGCACTTCCAGTTGGGTATAACTTTTCACCCACCTGCAGTCTGGGGGGAAAGCGCTGCTGACTGAAAGGATTTCCTTCCCCAGATACAGAGATGCTTTGAAGTCCCAAAACAATGACTTTCATTGCTTTTTCCCTTACACTGTCGGTTCCTATAAATTGGTGATGAAAGTGTGTGGCAGCGGCGGAGGACTTTCGGTCTCTATCTTTGAACAAAAGGAAGGCTGGATCAAGTCTGATTTTTTGCGTTCAATTTAGCTTTCTGCAGTGGATTTAATGCAAAATGAAGCCGGCCCAAGAATAATACAATGGATTGAAAAGGCTAACTGAATTAGCGGGCTTAGAGGAATACATTTGTAAAGTGGCAGAAGTCCCCAGTCATAAAAAGGTTTCTTAAAATGGGATTTACTGGCTAATCACACTGATATTTTAGCACGTTGCCAGGCCTAAAAAAATTAGTCCTGTTTGTTTGTTTTGGTAAAGACTCTGGTTTAGGCTGTCAGAGGGTTATTGTGCTAATAAGAGGAAACCACCTTTTATTTTAACCAGAATCATAACCAGCTGATTAGCGCGGCTGAAAAGTCATCCAGAGCAGAGGAGCGATACTTTTTTTTAAGCTTAATTCGCCAAAGGACACCCGGGCCGCCTCTTAGGGCGATGGGGTATCGCCTAACCTGACGAAAACGGTATTTCTCCTCACGAGAAGCTTCCGCGAAGGAGTTGCCTTTTTTTTGTTGTTGTTTTTTTTTTTTTTTAAGGTGCTCCCCCAAAAGGTGCGACTTAACAGTTTCTCTCCGCCTTTGTAGGGAAGAGTTGGGCAGCGGCGGTGTGAGGAATATATGGTGTCCATCTGTTCTGCCGGAGCTCTCGGCGCGGAGGTGGATTTGGGGGTTGGGGTTGGTTTTTTTTGCTGTGTTTTTTTTGTGTGGTTTTTTTTTGGTTTTTTTTTTTTTTTTTTTAATAAAATGCGGTGTACACGTTTCTAAATGAGGCATTCTGTGTTTGTGGAAAAAGGATAAACTGTTACCTTCCCTTGGGGATTGTGTATCCCCGGCCTCCTTGAGGCTAGAGAATAGGCCATTGGAGAACTCCCTCATTACCGATTGTCTCAATGCAGAGGAAGGGCAAAGTCTTGGTAGCTTTTGATAACCAGTTTCAGCATTCAGCAGGCTTAGCTATTAGTCATGCATCTTAGCCTTTGCCTATTTACTTTCAAAACACTTAATAAAAATAATAAAAGATTAGGTATAAAATGAAATATTTGTTTGGTACACGGCACCTCGGTATCTGCAGTTTCCACACGCTGCGGTGGCTCAGTCTTCTGGGATATTTCGCGTTGATAGAACCGTTTGAATTTGTTACCAGTATTAACATAGGAAGCCCTGGAAAAGATAATTGTAGTTTCCTTCGCTGTAAAGGGCTTACTTACAAATCTGGCTTTGGAAAGTTATAGCTGATGAAATGCAGTTCAGTGGGGTAGTATTATAATCCTACCTTTTAGCCTTCATCCAGCATTAGTGGTTTATCTCAATGGGCATAAAATTAGAAACTAGTTCTTCTTGTCATACAAGTCTGGGGGACTACAGAAAACGACAGATTTCTTTACCGGGGCAGGGAGACGGGCTAAAGGCAACACGCTTTTAAAACGATACCGATCGTGTTCAGGGGGAGAGACGCCGCTACTTGGCAGCAGCGCGCGCGCGCAGCGCTTGGCAAAGCCAAGTTGCAAAGGAGCGGGTTTTGTACCCTTTAAAACGGGGAATCGCGGGCAAACGCCGCTCACAATTAACATGGTCTGGCCGTTAAGTAAGCAGAGGGTGCCCACACAGCAAAAAGCCGCTCGTTGCCACCACACGTTAAACAAAAACAACGGGGGAAAAAAAAGAAAAAAAAAAAAGGAAAAGTTAATCACTCTTCTCCTTTTTTCCCCCCGCAGCGGGTACTTTCATCCTATGTAAAACCGCCGCCCGAGTTGTGAAATCCTCTTTGCAAAAGCTGCGTCCTGTCCCCTCGCCGAAAACCCACCTTTCGAATCCGTGTCTTCCCCTTCGTAAACAAAAGAAACTGTTGTGTGTCTGGGGTTTTTTGTTGTGGGGTTTTTTTTTGTTGTTGTTTCTTTTTTTTTCTTTTTTTTTTTTCTTCCTAGCAGAATGGAACAGAGGAACACCGTGCTGAGCGATTACAAAAAGCGGCAGAACGGTTTCGAAATCCCGTTGTGTTCAGCAAGGACTCCGCTGCCGTCAGAAAAACTCAGCTCCAGTCTTTCAGTCAGTACGTGGAGAGCAGACCAGGTAGGAGCAAATATAAAACCTGTTTTTCCCATCTTACGATTTCATAATATTTAACAATAAATATACGGAAAGCCGATAATGTAAGCCCACATTTCAATACATAAATATCAAGCTTTATAATAATTTTACATGTCTTTCCCCTTTTTTCAAGAGATGAAAAGGCAGAGATCAATCCA
This sequence comes from Ibidorhyncha struthersii, assembly GCA_013398815.1. Taxonomy (NCBI): domain Eukaryota; kingdom Metazoa; phylum Chordata; class Aves; order Charadriiformes; family Charadriidae; genus Ibidorhyncha; species Ibidorhyncha struthersii. The sequence continues at coordinate 2,962 of VZSZ01004940.1, forward strand.
GGAAGATACAAAGAGAGGAAATGAGGAGAAGGCTGCGATAACTGAGACTCAGAGGAAGCCATCAGAAGATGAAGTGCTTAATGTATATTAATTTTTTGTCTGGTTTCATGATTGCTGATAATTCCAAACTGTATGTGGAAATAGTGCCTTTATTTGTTAAAATGAGATGTTAGGTTTTTTTAGATGTCAATCTCCAGCGCATTCAAAGCGGAGTGAGAGGGGTGCACTGTTGAATTAGTCTGCAGTGTGGTGATAATTGTCAGATAAAAAAAAATGAATTTTTCAGAGTTCCACAGCCCCAGCTTCCTTGAGACATTTCCATCAGGGCACTTCCCATAAAGAGATTCCAGTATTGATCTACCGGGAGGATTTTAATTATTACAATAGCAGATACCGCAGAGCTGCAGTTAGAGGGAAGAGTCACATGAGACCTGCTAGAATTTCTCAGCCAACCCATTTTGTTGGCTTGGGTTAATGGGTGTTCAACCTTTCCATTATCCAGATCAGCCGTGAATTACTAGCTGAATGATGTTTGCATTAATATAATATATATGGTAATTTCTTCACTTAATTAACGGGGAGGTTCAGCTCAGTAGGGGTATGGGCTGATCATGTGTAAAATTGATTTGTGAGGGAAATATTTGATAGACCGCAGGGAGAAAGCCGGTTTTGATGGACAGCTGCGGGACAGAAGCAGGGAGAACAAGTTTTAACCTGAATTATTATTATTTTTGGGGGGGGGTGGGGGTGTCTGGAAACACAACCCAGCCTTCGATGGTGGTCGGTCGGGTGGTTGTTTGTTGCTCTCCACGATTCAGCTAAACGCGTTTGTCGGTTTTGCTGAAGCAATCTAGAGCCGAGTAGGGACTTTGGTACCACTGGTGTTTCGACACCAAAACATCCAACTTTTTACCAGCCAGAGTTATTTTTAGCCCAGTTGTACTCTTGCAGAGCTGAGAAGGTCTGGCACAGCGAGCTCACATTATATATGCAGATGATACGCAGGAACTCTTGGGATATTTCAGCCTGACACAGCGTTTCTTTTCATCTTCTAATAACAATTGTTAACAATTATGCGTGCTGACATTAGGGAAGTTTTCATACTATTTTCAATTAATTAGAGTTGATGAAAGGCAATATGTTGCACATCACCTCAACTCCCCGGACTGATGGTTTTTCCTTCAGGGGCGGCTTGCAGCGAGTTTTGTTGTTTTTCTGGCGATACGACGGGTAGAAAAGGGGTTTCCACTGGAGCTGAGACCGTTGAGTGTGGTGTAGGAAGAGGAGGAGCAAATTAACGGGGGCGTAATTGCGCTTAAATTCAGCTACCCCACGTTTCAAAGGTCTGTGCTCGTTACTGGTCCTGGGCGCTTGGCCGTGCCATTAGCCTACACTTTGAACACGGCTTTATTTGAAATAATGGGCTGATGTGATTATTGTACCTGTTGCCTGTAGATGAAGCTGAATTGATGATTTCGGACACTTTTACAGAAAAACAATTGAAAACGTTCGGTGAGAGCATGGGAGAGCCTTCCCGCGGCAACAAGTTAGCCTCTAGTAGGGAAATAAGCCTAAAAAAAACCTGTGTATTTTCCTGTTCCCAAAGGACCGCGATTTTAGTAGCATCCTTTACAGAGCGCGGATGAAACATGAAATCATTTTGCGAGGGTTTGGGGTTTTTTCCCCATTTTGAACCAGTCTCGAAGGCTCTGGGCCAGGCGTAGGAGGAAGGAGGAAGGAGTGGATTGGGGTTACTCGGAAGGAGTAATCTTATTTTTCCCTAACATGCAAAAACATGCTTCAGGAATGGCGTTTCGGCATTGTATACAGCCCGTGATAACTCGGCACAGCCGAAACACTGGGTGAAAGTTGCTGAGCGGCGTGAGTATAACCCCGAGGTACTAAATGACTGTTCTTGGGCTCCGAGCGAGACAGCCAAACTGCGCGGGAGAGGTTTGGAGACTTGGGTGGTCATCTGCAGGACAACGCTGAGAAGTTTTCGGGTACAAGAGGCAAACTCCTGACTCATTAGTGTTCCCCCAGCTTTTCTCGCTGAGGTTGCAGGCGATTTCTCACCGGGGCTGGACGGGAGCCGGCGTGGAGGCAGGACCGCTCAAAGTCAGTCCCCGTGGCACCGGAGCGTCCGCCTCGCACCGTTTGTCACCACTTTTCGGGATAAGAAGCACAGTTTGAGTAATTAGCGGTATTTTTACAGATAGTCGTGTAGCAGGGCAATTGTGGAGAGGCGCGATAGCCCAGGCTGGGGAGCCTCGGCGTTGCGGTTGACCCAGAGGAGCTATACAAGGCAGGGAGCTTGTATCGGGTTTTGGGTTTAATCTGAAAAGCCTACTTTTTAATTGTCGTTAGAGCCTCTCATGCTACTTCTTCCAGCCCCTAAAGTTAGCGTTTTAAAATTGAATACGACCTGAACGGCGTAGAAACGGCACGTTAAATAGTGCTTTATTTGGATTACGTCTCCTTTCATTACGCTTTGTTACAGCAGCTTTTATGTACTTAGAAATAAATTAGAGGAATTTCCAAAAGCCAGCCAGGTAGTGAAAAAACTGCAAAATCAAATGTTCCCTAAAGAAAAAACAGGGTGTTTTAATAAAGAAATAAGGAAATTTGGCAAAATTGTAAAGTTTACAAAATGTAAGTGTTAGCTTTTTGGTAGCGAGCATGATATTTGGTTGTTTAGGTAAGTGCCTTACTAAGTGTTTATGGAAAGGAAAAATGCAACTTACAAGTGATGTTTTTTCTTCTTGTTTGTTCTCTTTAACAGAAAGGGTTCAAAGACACCAGTCAGTATGTTGTAGGAGAATTGGCAGCACTAGAGAATGAGCAAAAGCAAATTGACACCCGTGCCGCGCTGGTGGAGAAGCGCCTTCGCTATCTCATGGACACAGGTACGGTGCCCAATTACACTGTAAACAGTTTTGGCAAATTGAGCGTTCACAAACTCTTATAGAGTTTTGGAAGTGTGAATCTTTGAAGCCTGAATGTTCAGCAAAACTGCCTTGAAAATAAAAAGGCTGCGATTTGCAGCCACCTCTCTGGGCCCTGGTGATAAGAGTGCCTTCATGGGAAGTGATAACTTGCCCTGATACCGTGTGAGCCAGCACTATTGAACAGTGTGCTCATCCATGCAGAGTTGGAATACACATCTGTGCCTCATTGATATGCCACTGCTTAAAAAAAAAAAAAAAANAGCCATGTACTGCATGAAACAGAGCACAGTACATGGGGGAAGGCTCCGTTGAGTAGATCGCTGAAATTTGAGAATACTATCTGGTTACTGATGCTCTGCAATTATTTTATTTATTTATTTATTTATTTATTTATTTTCAGGAGAGTGGGTTTTAAAAGTCCGTAACGCTTGGTGGTGTAGGTGCAGTTGAAAGGATAAAAGTGTATGGGGGATTTTTTTCGTGAAAAGCGCGATGGTTTTGACTTGCGCGTTGAGCGTTAGATGGATGTGAAGTGCTGATGGTCATCAGGGGCGGAGAGGTTTAACCGCATCACTTGGAAACAAATGGCGCTTTGATATTTCAAAAATAAAGAACATCGAAGGTCTAAGAAGTGCTCTTCCTGTCCCTCGGGGGAAAAAATTAGTCCGTCCTAATTACTTTGCGCGTAAATTGTCTTTCTAAGTTATATGTATACCTGATGTTACAAACTTGAAGCCTGCCTTTAACCGAAATAACAGGTCTTAAAGTAGATTTGAATCCAGTGTTATGTTTTGAAATACAGACGAAGAGACTTTAACTGAAGTTCAGTACTTTGAAGGGAGCTTGCTACCTGCGTCCCAATATTAGGGTGGTTTTTAAATGCATTTACTTTCTCACGTGCTCAGGTGGTTTGACTTTTTAAAATGGTTTTACCAAACCATGTAACTCAGAAACTATTTCCGCCCTCAATGAAAGCTTGTTTAGTAGGACTTTTACCTGCTACGGTCTTTTGAAGTATTTTTTCAAATGCGTTACACGACCTTTAGTTATTTAGCCAGAGAAAACGCGTGTATATCATCCTGCGCTTTCTTGTGTACTTTGTTGTGTTTGTGAAACCTGTGTTCTGCACAAAAGAGCCAGTACAATGCTCCACAAGTCTTACGTGAACTCCGATTCCCTCCTCTAGATGTATACGGAGTCATCAGCATAGCCCTTGGGGGTTCCTAAAACTCTCATAGCCCTGTTGTTACTTGATTTATGTCATTTACTCCGTTTTAAAGGAGATTTCTTACATTTCCTACGGTTTTTTAATACCTTGTATTTTGAAGGATGGCTAAAGTTGCTGCGGTCTTCATGTCGTACACACGATGAGGTGATGATTCTTTGAAGTATATAAGATGGGGAGTCTAGGCATGCAGCTAGGGTGGCTTGTACAGCGCAGCTGTAAGGGTTCTAATGGGAATACTAATAAATACCCGCCGCATCCGTTCCTGGGGATAAGGGGATGATGGGACAAGCGGTGCAGCCGTACTGCAAAAGCAACTTTTATACTCTCGATCATTTCCTGAGCATTCAGGATTTAACTTAAAACAAACGACACGTCCTTGATAAAGATCCTATTGATGTTCTCGGCTTAAAAACACGATTCAGGAGAAAACATGTGAGAAGTGGAGTTTCTTACCTACAGTGAACTTTATAGCCTTGAAAGCAGGGATTCTCAAACTCCTCTAACTACGGTTCGCATCTTAACCGAGCGCCTATCTCCTGTACCACCTCCCCTGCCAATCAATATCCCATTTGTCATCAGACAACATCCCTGTGGCAGCGACTGCAATTGCTTACATGGAAAAGTAGTATTAGGAGGGAGTTTGGGTTTGGGTTTTTTTAAGAGTCCTTAATGTGATATGGTAGTGGGGAGAAAAATCTGCGCGTCTCTTTTTGCGATGCCTTTAAAACACTGTCGTGTTTCTGTGCCCCACGTGCAGTCCCCTTCCACCGGCTCCTCATCTGCCTCCCCTTCCTGCGGGCTCTTCTCCCGCCTGCTCCTTCCCGCTCCCCCTCCGGTACCTGCTGCAGATGCCCTGGAGGACCTGCTGTATCTCGTCTCTTTGTCAGAGAGAGAGCCTTGGCACTTGGTTTTCTTTCCTACCTCTCTTGAGGCAATAATTCCTCATGCAGAAAAATAAGCGGCTTGCGCCTCCGTCTTAGTCCCAGCTTCTTCTGTAAGGGTCTGGGCTGGTTCGCCCGAGCATCTGACTCTCTGAGAGAAGAATCTGGAAACAAAAAAGAGGAGTCGACGCCGTATGATGCAGCCCACCAAGTGGTCTGTAAAGCCAAGTTTGAAGGAAGAAAGCAACCACAGCCTGATCACTGGAAAAAGCCCTGAAGGGCTGTTGATGATGATCTCGGGGTTTTGCAAATACCACCCCCACCGCCCCCCGCCAGGTGTTGGTACATAGCAGAAAGATGAGAAACGTGAAATGCTGCCAGCTCTCAGAGGTGTGCTTGGAAAGTCTTTTGATATTGGGGTTTTCTGAAAATGCAGGCTTTAGGAACCGGGAGGTCACGTGGGCGAGCGGAGCTGAAACATCCTGAAAACGCAACGTGAAGGACAAGAACTGTGAATGAATCAGGTTTATAATTGGTGTTCTCTTTTTAAGCACATCTCTTTCTTAATTTTACACTGCTTGGGGCTGTAACACTGGAGAGCCTCGGGCGAGTAAAAGAGTCTCTGCTGACCTTATTCCTCGACAGCTGAAGCAGGGTGCCGTGTTCGTACGGCTGTGTGGGGAAGGGCTTCCACTGAATTGTCCTAACAAACGTTTGCAGGACGATTGTCCCCATCAGCGTAGGAGCCCGTTTTCTACTGGGATTTCCAGTTTCGTTTCCATGTGTGCCAAAACCATACAAGAGAAATGAAACCACTGGGAGACTCAGGTCATGACTCGGTCATTGCCTCGAGGTTAAATCCAAGAAGAAGGTAGAGCATGGTCTGCTCGTCCCCGTTGTGCCTCCTGGGGGCTGGACCATCTTTTCCTCCTCCCTGTGCTTGGCCCTGTTCTTTATTAGGCATCCACGAGGCAGAAAGCTCGCTCTCCTCCTCCAGCACAAAACTGGGGGTGGGTTTTTTTCCAGTGGGGAGCCTCTTTGTCACCTGGTGGCTCTTCATCCTCGGGGTTTGAGAGTCCTTTCTGTTGCTCACCCAGGAGGGATTGTTTCAGGCTGCAGCTTGAATATCTGTTCTGGTTACATTCATTTCACAGGACAAGACTTTGCCTGTGGGTCAGGGCGTTAAAACAGGTAGGAATTTCCTTACTACGGGCTAGTGGTAAGAGCAGAAAGCTACTGTGACTAACCCCTGGACCACGCGGGCTTTGGTAAATGTGGAAGAACTCATAGCTTTCACCGAAAGGGAAGCAGCTGTAAGTATAGACGATATATGTTCTTGGTTAGAGTCCAGCTCGTGGCACCATTTGACTTCATTAGACACTATGCTTACATTTTAGTGAGAGTTTCTGGCCCTTACGGTTGCAAAGAGAAGTTTGAAAACGCCACCCGAGCTTTACTCGGGCCACGGTGGCTGTGGGTAGCTGCAGGGAGCAGAACTTGGAGGTTCTCCGTGCTGCAGACCAGGAGGAGAGGAGACCCAACGTGGTGCTCTCGGGGACCCAACCTGGATTGCGGAGGGATCGCTTCCACTGCTGCCCTTACGTCTTCTGCCCTGTGTTAGGAAAAGGGCATGGCATGGAAATGGGGCTGTAGGAAGAGAGCCCAAGGTCCTCGTCTGCACGCACGTTGCCATTTTCCAGCCTTTTTGGGGCCGGGGAAGCCGAGTTTCTGGCTCTTGGCCAAAGGGGAGCTGATGTTTTCAAAGTTCGTCAGCCAGGCAAGGAGTTTGGAACTGGCTGAAGCTTTGCATTTCCAGCGCCAGCTGCTCATGATTTGACTGGAAACACTTTTCTAAGATGTGTGAAAAAATAAGAGTTATTAAAATTCCCGGCTTGCTGATTTCCATTTGAATCTGAATAAGTCACACTTTTATTAATATCCTGTAATTTATGTCACTGGTGGCGTAACCCTCAGTCCTTGGTCTTCGCACTTAAAATGAAAATGTAATCTCACCTTGTTCCGGCGAAATGTAGTTTACTGGTACGTTGCAAAACTGGGAGGGGAATGAGTGCTTCAGTGCCTTGAACTCCGGGGGGGTGAGCCGATGGCACGTTTGCTGTCCCTGCCCGGATATACGTACGAGTCGCCTATATAGAAGGGGTTTTGCAACACACACCGTATGAAACGCGCCGTCGCAAAAACCACGGTGGGCGCGAGCGTCCAGAGAAGACGCGGCGCAGAGGTTCGAGGAAGAGGAATGAGTTGTGTAAAAAGCATGTAATCTGATGTCATTGATTTCCCTCCTTCCTCTCTTCTAATGCTTGACGTTAAACGACGGCAGGGGTAGGATTATCTGGCTTTCTTCAGGATTGTTCTTACCCACGTTGTGCCTAACCTGTTACGGATAAAATAGTTTTGTCTCTACTTCTGCCAGCTTCTTTCTCCGTCGCAAATTCTTCTCTCGTTGTATTTTAAGGTGTCTATCATCTTGATAGCCAAGTGCCAATTAAAATGCAGAATTATCGCACGATACAATTAAAATAAAAAATAAAAGACAAACCAAAGAAGCCTCGTTTACAAATCTCTAATCTAAATTTAGCTCTTTTTTGGTCACTATTTCTTCACTAATTGCAAAAACAAGTATTTGGAAAAAAATATTTGCCGCTATCAGATACTTTGTTATCTGACCACAGGGTATGAAGTGTTTTTAATTGTTTTTCTGATTAACTGCAAGCTCCCAAATTCAAGTAGAAGCACATTTGTGTTTTCCGTATGAGATCCTGTACCTTACCAATGGATGAGCATGTTTGTGCTACTGTATAAGGATTAATGAAATAAAACACAAAAAAACGCTGCTGCTGCTGATTGACCGCTGATGGTAAATGTAATTGAATTAGCAGTGCACTAAAATAAATGTAGACAAAATAAATATAGACAAGAAAATCTGGTGAAAGCTTCTGTAATGTTTTAGATTAATAGGCATACAGAATTCTTCACATTTTTTATTACGTTGTCCCTAGATGAATTCAAAGTAATTGGGGTGGTTAATTTTATTTACACAGAGCCGTTCACAGCGCATTAAATAATAGAGATAATTGAACAAGAATTGTCAAGTGTGTACTGATATCAGACATATTACAGAAGGGAATGTGCATAAAACTTCATTTCTATGCAGCCATTGTTTATGGTAATTAAGTACACAGATTTATCCCTTGGTTGCCTTCCAAGCTTATGGCAACTGCTATTGTTGTGCTCCATTAATATGTAATCAGGAAATAGTTTAATTTTCTAATCTGCAGTTTGAGAATTCACTTTCTAACAACTCTTAATTACTGCATTGCCCTAATGATGCTCATGGTTAGGAAAACTGAACCAATAAACTCCGTGGAAGAAGCCAGAGGGGATTATACTTCCAGAGGTGGTGCTTACTTAATAAACTTGTTATGCCTTCACCAGAGGGAGCTCAGTGTCCTTCAAAAGCAACTAATTTTATATTTCAGAGTTGTACATACCCACGGCGCAAAGAGTTAACGTGCGGCGGGGGTGGCTGTAAATTTGATTCACTGGAGAACCAGATAAGCGATGCTATCACCATTTTGGTATTTTTCCTACTGTATACTAATTGTCGAGTTTAATTGCAGGGGAAATAATGCAGGGGGTTTAATCTATTGTTTTAAACTGTCCTCCTGGGTTTATTTTTGTCAAGTTTGTTTTCTTTCATTAGCCACGTTAGCTAGACGCGGTATCGCGAAATCTTGCGCGGGCAGATAAGCTCTGCGTATTGACAGCTATCTCATATTTGCTGCTTTCAGGGTGAATCTTAAACAGTAAAGGGTTGGTTTGTGGGGGTTTTATTAATCGTTTCCATTCTCCACTGGCCCACGGTTCACCTTGACTGTGATTTCCACACCGCTGCTTTCCCTACCGTGCCTCTAATGACGACACTGAAGTTACTGGGGGTTTGTGGTGCTGCCCTGGGACGAGGATCGAGCCGCTGAGACCTTGCGAGTCTGTCTGTGCCGACCCTGCCCGCGAGCGTCCGGTCCTCTAAATGAGAAGATCCGAAAAAGGAGAGTTAAAGTCTGCTGAGATTTACCACCGCTCCGGTATCCGACCCACCTTGGTGGTTGCCCTTAGCGCAGGTCGTCCCGTGGGGTGGATCTTGACGAGCTCGGCCTTTTTAATGGCAATTACTGTGGCTTGAGAGCCTTCTACTCGTGGTTTTTCTTTGGGCGTTGGGTTTTGGTTTTTTCTTTTTCCGACTCAGAGCCAATTTCAACACCCCAGGTGCTCAAAATGGGGGAGGATTGCCATTTCCCAGCCACGATTTCACCTCTCCTTCTGCAGCGCATAAGCTTCCCCGTCAATGGGACTAATTACCCAGCGCACCAAACAACAAACAGTAGAAACCCTGTAAACACATATGTTGTGTCACTGCAAATTAACTCTTACCAATCGAAAAAGCAGCATATGCTTTGTTGCCACATGTGAAAGGAGAGTCACATGTATTAATTAGTTAGCATTTTAGGCGGCTTTGAAGATATAAAGGGCTGAGGTTTGTAAGAGGGGAACATTTGAATTTATTAATAGAAAAGGGAAAAAGGTTGAGCTAAAAAAGTACAGGCACACGCACAGAGCAAAAAAAGAAAAAAAAAAAAGGGGTTAAAGAGTTGGTTTAGTTTCTGGTAACAGAATGAAATTTTCACTTCTTAAACCTCATCCCGGGATGAATTTGCGTTCAGTCTTTTCGCCGTAATATTTCTTACCGTCCTTGGGCATCGGCCAGTTGTCAGGGCACTAAAACTCGGGTCCCGGGAAACGTGGTTTTCCTTTTAGCGGCATAAAATAATACGGAGGTATGCAAAAGATATTAAAGGGATAGCATTTCTGTATCACACGCAGCAGCGTATGGATGTAGAGGCTCTTTTTAATAGCGGTGCAGCGCACATATAAACGGTATGTTACACTCCCCGAGTACGTGTTTTAATTAAACCCCACAAGTTGTCTAACATGGGAAGAATCCAAAAGGCGGCAGATTTCTGCTGGTATACTATTTGAGGCATAAAACGCACAGTTTCTTTATATCGGCGCACGCGTCCAAAAGCGAGGGGGAGACAAAAGGCGTTGGGCCACGAGGTAGCCGAGAGCCTGGGCTGCCGGTGTCAGGACGGCGGCTTCCCTCTATCTCCCTCCTTATCTCCAGCGTGGTCACCAGCTGTGGTGAGCCCGTGCCTTACAGCTATATTATCCAGAAGCCAGGTCTAGAATCTAATTTTTTTAATTTTTTTATTTCTTTCCTTCTTGGGCAGCAGCAGTATCTGGCTGGTTCTTTGGCCAGCTTTGGGGACTGGCTGACTGACACCATTGTCAGCAGCGCTCGTGGCTGTGAAAGTGTTTTTTTTGGAACCATATCAGGGTCAAGTTGCCAGTAAACTGTCTGGGTTGCTTTGTGTTTCGGGATGCTGGTTTTTTTTTTCTTTTTTTTTTTTGTTTTGTTTTGTTTGGTTGTTGGGTTTTTTTTTCTTTCTCCCACCTATTTGAATGAATGGTGAAGACTGCGCTCGCTGTCAGGTTAACAGAATAAGTCTCCCCCTGCCTATTGCTTGTGATTATAATGCATAAGGGTGACTTGTTTCGGATATTGCTGTGTCTACTATATTGCCTCAAAGGATAGGTCATCGGCTGATTAGTAACCTCTTTGCATAATTTCCCCTTATGAACTCATTCAAGAGTGAATTTTCTACCTATGCTGTTGCGTTAAAATCTACAGAGAAAGACAAAAAGAACTTTGCCCGGAACAAGCCGTTACGCCCAGAGATAAAGTGTGCCTTCGCGGGGCTGAAAATGACAGCGAATACAGAAATATGTACC